>JAVJIF010027264.1:0-65895 GCA_038442645.1 Agave tequilana | reverse complement strand
TGAAAATCACCTAGAGGGGGGTGAATAGGTGATAATGCTAATCAATGGACAAATTAAAATTAAGATGTAACAGTCACCCAACAAGATCACAAGATGAATGAAAGCAAGTAAATATAGCAATGATGATGATAAGCAAGTAATAAGTGCAAAAATGTAAACCAAACGCAAACATAAGGATATG
Source organism: Agave tequilana (assembly GCA_038442645.1). Lineage (NCBI taxonomy): Eukaryota > Viridiplantae > Streptophyta > Magnoliopsida > Asparagales > Asparagaceae > Agave > Agave tequilana. The sequence continues at coordinate 65,714 of JAVJIF010027264.1, read as the reverse complement.
TTATCGAGGTTCGAGCACCCAGCTCTACTCCTCGCCTTCCCCAGAAGGATTCTAGCTACTTCCACTATCACAAAGAAATCACAATTACACCGGAGTACCCAACTCCACAATCTCAAGTACAAGCAATTTCTGAGTAGTCAAAAGACCACAAACTCTCTCTTTCAAAAGTCTCTTCCCTTACAAAAGGTCCTTAGAGAATAATGAGTAGGAATGAAGCTCTTGTTGTAAGTGAAGAAAGAAAATTAAATCAGAGAGAATTTCAAAAACACTTCAGAAAATGAGAGAAAATTTCAGCACAAAAACCAAGAAACAAAGCTCTTTTGAATGCCTTAAACTTTTGAATTTTTCTTGTAATAATTGTTGTGTACAATCTCTCCCCAAACACCCCTATTTATAGGAGAGGGCTAGGGTTAAGGGATAAAACATAATTAGGATTAATCAGAGAGTATTAGGTTTGAAATATATCCCTTAACCCAATTTTAAACACAAAAAGAAAATATAGCCGTTTACTGTTCAACGGCTAGTCCGGTCGACCGGTCCGGTCGACCGCCTATACAAAAATAGAGCCGTTGCAGGCATACGGTCGACCGCCCGGTCGACCCAACAAACCCGAGAGCAAAGCCACAACAGTCAGGTCGACCGCCCGGTCGACCGGCAAACATGCACACTGATACGTGCATCTGCCAGACCTCGGTCGACTTGTCCGGTCGACCGGATAAGACTGACACAGGCACGGTCGACTGGTGCGGTCGACCGCTCAGGACAAAAAATGAGTTTGAAACACAATTTTGAAAAGACTTTGATTTTTATGAAAAATATCTTTAAATAGTACTCAATATAAAACATAAAAATGATTTGTAAGCAGAGGATTTTGTATCAAAATATTTTTGTACATTTTATAGAAAATCATCTTAGAAACAATATGTGCGCAAAAACGTGTGTGATTGAGCTTCAAACCTATTCATCATTCTTTAACAAAACTCTAAACCTATAAAACTAAAAACAAATCTTGTTGAGCAATCTTCAAGTCTTGAGCCATGCTATGCCTTGCTAGAGCCCCTTCTTCTATATTCCTTCCTTGATATGCAATATGCCTTCTTTGCTTCATGAAACCTAGAATTTGTTGCAATAGCTAAGCAGTGGCCTCCAAAGTGGTACTAACCTAAAACTTATCTTAAACAAACTCATTAGTACCAAATAGCACTAATTTGGTTTGTCATCATCAAAACTCAATAATGGAGAGTGTAACCTTTTGGGCCAACAATCTCCCCCTTTTTGATGATGACAAACAAATAGGCTACAAGATAAAAATATAGGGGAGGAGAAAACTCCCCCTCAAATTATGCTATATAAAGAAAACATTTAAACTCAAAACACAAGAACTCATTGAAAAACATAAAAACATATATGCTCTTGATACCAATTTAAACCAATTGAAACAATAATGAAAAACACATGTTATTTTCTTGATACTAACAAAACACAAGAATTCTCAAAACTCATGAACAAAACAAGACAACAAAAACATATATAAAACGCATGAAAACAAGACAACAAAAAAACATATATAAACTCATATAAACTCATATGGAACCAAGACCATATAAATTTATTTTTATCATGCACTAACTTATTCTCCCCCTTTTTGTCATACATCAAAAAGGGTTAGGAATCACATATTTAATCAATAATACAAACATTAAGTTCTCCACAAATAAACGAAAATCTAGCAAAATCAAGAGGTTTAGTGAAAATATCGGCTAGTTGCAAATCCGTAGAAACATAATCAATATCTATATCTCCTTTCTCAAAATGATCTCTAAGAAAGTGATATCTAATCTCAATGTGCTTGGTCTTACTATGTTGATTTGCATTCTTAGTCATGTGTATAGTACTAGTATTATCACAAAATATTTTTATATGATCAAAATGCAAATCAAATCAAGGAGAGTATGTTTCATCCAAAGGACTTGTGCACAACAAGCCCCGCGGCAACATACTCCGCCTCGGCGGTTGAGAGTGCTACGGAATTTTGTTTCCTAGAGGACCATGAAACAAGACAATTACCAAGAAATTGACATGTCCTACTAGTACTCTTTCTATCTACTCTACAACCCGCATAGTCGGCATCCGAATAACTCGTCATTGAGAAATCTTCGGTTTTCGGATACCATAGACCCATCCCAATAGTGCCCTTAATATAACGAATAATGTGTTTTACCGCAATAAGATGGGACTCTTTAGGACACGATTGAAATCTAGCACAAAGACACACACTAAACATGATATCCAGCCTGCTTGCTGTTAAATATAAAAGACTTCCTATCATGCTTCTATATAATTTAATATCAACATCTTTACCTTGGTCATCTTTATCAAGCTTGGTTGTAGTTGCCATGGGAGTGTTGCAAGTCTTTGAGCCTTCAAGTCCAAACTTCTTTACGAGTTCCTTTGCGTACTTGGCTTGACTTATGAACGTCCCGTTTTGCAATTGCTTGATTTGGAGTCCAAGAAAAAATTGAGCTCACCCATTGAAGACATTTCAAATTCAGTTGCATGACCTTTTCAAATCCCTTGCATAAAAGCTCATTAATAGAACCAAAAATTATATCATCTACATAAATTGCACAATTAATATATCATTATCAACATGCTTAGTAAATAGAGTTGTGTCTACTTTGCCTTTAACAAAATCATTTGAAATTAGAAAACTAGAAAGCCTTTCATACCAAGCTCTAGGAGCTTGTTTCAATCCATATAAAGCTTTATCAAGTTTGAAAACAAAATCGGGATGAACATGATCAACAAAACGGGAGGTTGAGAAACATAAACTTCTTCATTAATAAAACCATTCAAAAATGTACTTTTCACATCCATTTGAAAAGTTTAAAATTTTTGAAAGATGCAAAAGCTAGTGTCATCCGTATGGCTTCAAGCCGTGCTACGGGTGCAAAGGTCTCCTCAAAGTCAATTCCCCTCAACTTGAGTGTAACCTTGGGCCACTAACCTAACTTTATTCCTAATGACATTTCCGGACTCATCCATCTTGTTTCTAAAGATCCACTTAGTACCAATTATTGGTCTATCGTGGGGCTTAGGAACAAGGTGCCAAACTTGGTTGCGCTCAAATTGATTGAGTTCCTCTTGCATGGCAAGCAACCAATATGGGTCCGTCTCGGCTTCGAGAATGCCTTTGGGTTCAAAATGAGAAATGAAAGCAAAGTTACCACATAGGTCATGGAGTTTGGAGCGCGTTGTGACTCCTTTAGATGCATCACCCAAGATGAGCTCCTTAGGATGATTTGTAGCGTATCTCCAAGCTTTAGGAAGCGGTTGAGAGCTTTCCTCTTTATCCTCTTGAACATCACCAATTGATTCTTGTTTTTCTTCTTGAGCGGGTAGTCCTTCAAGGATAGTCTCTCCATGTCTTCACCTAATGGTTCAATCTCTACAACATTCTCAACAACCACATTAGATTCTTCAAACTTAACATGCATGGTTTCTTCAATAGTAAGTGAAGATCTATTAAATACTCTATATGCTTTGCTAGTAGAAGAATATCCAACAAAGATAGCTTCATAAGCCTTAGCATCAAATTTACCCAAATTCTCCTTAGTATTTAAAACAAAACACTTGCATCCAAAAACTTTAAAATATGCAACATTAGGTTTTCTAGAATGATACATTTCAAAAGATGTTTTGGAAGAATTCTTACAACACATAAATACGATTTGAAATATAGCATGCGGTGTTTACGGCCTCGGCCCATAAATATTGAGGGAGGTCATATTCACTTATCATTGTCCTAGCCATCTCTTGAAGTGTTCTATTTTTCCTTTTCACTACTCCATTTTGTTGTGGAGTCCTAGGACAAGACATTTCATGCTTGATTCCCTTTTCATCACAATAAGTCACAGATTTTTGGTGTTGTTTCATCACTCATCAATCTTTTTTCATCTGAAAACCTTTTTTTTTTCTTTTTTTCGAAAAATTTTGAAATGAAATGAAAAATGTTTGATCTTTACTTTGCAAGAAGAAAACCCAAGTGAAACGGGAAAAATCATCAACTAAAACAAATGCAAATCTACTACCATTTAAACTTTTAGTTTGTGTAGGTCCAAAAAGATCCATATGAATTAGTTCTAAGGGCTAGTAGTCATGATATCCTTAATTGGTTTGAAGGAAGACTTGGTTTTTTTCCAAGTTGGCACGCACCACAAATGCGGTCTTTCTCAAACTTCAAGCAAGGTATACCCTTTACTAAATCCTTAAAATTAATTCTAGCAAGATGGTCAAAAGATGCATGTCCTAATCTTCTATGCCAAAGCCAAGAATTTTCATCAAAAGCATTCAAGCATTTAGTAGAACAATCTAAATTAAGCATGTCAATGATATAAACATTATTGTCACGAAAACCGGTAAGAATACAACATCGGATTTAACATCAAAAATCTTGCAAGAAATCATCAAAAACAACTTTAAGTCCACGGTCACAAAGTTGACTAATGCTAAGCAAATTATGTTTTAAACCATCTACTAAAATAACATTTTCTATAATAGGAGATGCACCAATTTGAATGTTACCTATACCGATGATAGTTCCTTTGGAGTCATCCCCGAAGGTGACGGAGCCACCTTCCATGTACCTTGATAGGGTTGTAAAGTTATTGATGTCCCATGTCATGTGTCTTGAACAACCACTATCAAGGTACCACCGCTCCCTACGTCTTGGGGCCTTGGTGTGTACCTATATCAAATAATTTAGGTCTTGATTTTGGTACCCACATTTTTCTTGGGTCCTAAAGAGTTAGTTTCATTAACCCAAACAAGATTATTGGTCCTATTTACTTGGTCATAACAAAATTTAGCCAAATGTCCATTCTTACCACAATAAGTGCATCTATACACTCTACCATATTTAAAAGCATAGTGAGTGTGTGATTTGTGAGCATGAGAATTGTGAACATGGGAAGATTTAGCATGAGAAGTGTTTTGTGTAGTGTGAGCATGAGTAGACTTAACATGAGAGGTGTGCTTTTTGAAAACATGTCCTCAAGTTTCTTTGTGTTAAAAGCACAATCATTTAAAACTTTTTCAAAATCATTTATTTTAGATTTAAAAGAAGAAATTTCATTTTTATCAATCATAGGAGATTTTGCCTTACAAGAAATCTTGTAGGCACTAAATTCTTCTTGAATAGAAATGAGATTAGAAGAAAGATCATCTTTTTCTTTAGAAACCATAGCATTGATTTTTAAGAAAAGCAACTTCTTTTGTAATTTAAAACATTCAATCTTTTTATTGTCATAAGTTTCAGAAAGTTCAACAAAGGCATGTACAAGAACTTCCTTACTTAGTTTCATCATCTTCATCATCATGAGATTGAGGGTTTACCTTAGGAGTGTTTGCCATAAAACACATGTTCGCCGTATCCACCTCTTCTTCAGACTCGCTTTCCGAATCCCATGTTGCTTGTATGCTTTCTTTTCCTCCGGCTTCTTTGGCTTGAAGGAGGAAGTCATCTTCTTCTTAAACTCGGGCAATCCGCCATGATATGTCCGGGTTTGCGGCAATTGTAGCAAATGATCCTTCTCCCCTCTTTGCCTTCAAATTTTCTCCGGAAGTTGAGCTTGTTCTTCCGGTACAACCTCTTGACGTTCCGCACAAGTAGAGTTAGCTCCTCATCTTCTTCTTCGTCTTCTTCATCGTCATCATTGGAGGATGAAGTCTTGAAGGCTATGGATTTCTTCTTTGAGTAGTGGCCTCTTCTCTTGCCTTCTTCTCCATCTCAAGGCTCTTTAGGTTCCCAATGAGACTAATGAGGTCCATCTCGTCCTTGTCGTTCAATTCTTTTAAGGTGGTGGCCTTTATCTCCCATGAAGACGGAAGAGCCCGAATCACTTTCCGCACCTTTTGATCGTTGGAGATGTCATCACCTAAGGAGGAAAGACCATTAGTGATTTTAATAAATCTTGTAATCATACTATCAATAGACTCATCATCAATCATTTTAAATGACTCATATTGGGACCTCAAGAGATCTATCTTAGCTCTCTTGACTTGTGAAGTCCCTTCGTGTGTGACCAATAAATGTTGCCAAATCTCATAGGCGGATTGGCAATGAATTACCCGTGTAAGGTCATCCTCATTCAAGGCGGTTAATAGGGAGTTTTGGGCCTTGAGTTAGCCTCATATTCTCTAAAGTTGAAGTCGGTCCAAGTGCTCTCATCACTATCGGGTGCTACATAGGGTTTGGTCAAGGACTTGGCCACTAAGCTACCCAAAGATTGCAAAAATATAGTCATCCTAACCTTCCAAATAGGAAAATTAAGTCCATCAAATTTAGGAGGGGTTTTAATGTTATCGGCCATGTTTACTAGTGTATGAATGTAAGACTGAAAAGTTGATTAGCAAATTTTAAGGATCTCTCTATGGATGTTAAGCCAAAACCTAGAGTCCAAGCTCTGATACCAATTGAAAATCACCTAGAGGGGGGTGAATAGGTGATAATGCTAATCAATGGACAAATTAAAAATTAAGATGTAACAGTCACCCAACAAGATTCACAAGATGAATGAAAGCAAGTAAATATAGCAATGATGATGATAAGCAAGTAATAAGTGCAAGAATGTAAACCAAACGCAAACACAAGGATATGTTATCGAGGTTCGAGCACCCAGCTCTACTCCCCGCCTTCCCCAGAAGGATTCTAGCTACTTCCACTATCACAAAGAAATCACAATTACACCGGAGTACCCAACTCCACAATCTCAAGTACAAGCAATTTCTGAGTAGTCAAAAGACCACAGACTCTCTCTTTCAAAAGTCTCTTCCCTTACAAAAAGGTCCTTAGAGAATAATGAGTAGGAATGAAGCTCTTGTTGTAAGTGAAGAAAGAAAATTAAATCAGAGAGAATTTCAAAAACACTTCAGAAAATGAGAGAGAATTTCAGCACAAAAACCAAAAACAAAGCTCTTTTGAATGCCTTAAACTTTTGAATTTTTCTTATAATAATTGTTGTGTACAATCTCTCCCCAAACACCCCTATTTATAGGAGAGGGCTAGGGTTAAGGGATAAAACATAATTAGGATTAATCAGAGAGTATTAGGTTTGAAATATATCCCTTAAACCAATTTTAAACACAAAAAGACAAAATATAAAACAGCCCAGAAAATAGCCGTTTACTGTTCAACGGCTAGTCCGGTCGACCGGTCCGGTCGACCGCCTATACAAAAATAGAGCCGTTGCAGGCATACGGTCGACCGCCCGGTCGACCCAACAAACCCGAGAGCAAAGCCACAACAGTCAGGTCGACCGCCCGGTCGACCGGCAAACATGCACACTGATACGTGCATCTACCAGAACCTCGGTCGACTTGTCCGGTCGACCGGACAAGACTGACACAGGCACGGTCGACTGGTGCGGTCGACCGGCTCAGGACAAAAAATGAGTTTGAAACACAATTTTGAAAAGACTTTGATTTTTATGAAAAATATCTTTAAATAGTACTCAGTATAAAACATAAAAATTGATTTGTAGGCAGAGGATTTTGTATCAAAATATTTTTGTACATTTTATAGAAAATCATCTTAGAAATAATATGTGCGCAAAAACGTGTGTGATTGAGCTTCAAACCTATTCATCATTCTTTAACAAAACTCTAAACCTATAAAACTAAAAACAAATCTTGTTGAGCAATCTTCAAGTCTTGAGCCATGCTGTGCCTTGCTAGAGCCCCTTCTTCTATATTCCTTCCTTGATATGCAATATGCCTTCTTTGCTTCATGAAACCTAGAAGTTGTTGCAATAGCTAAGCAGTGGCCTCCAAAAGTGGTACTAACCTGAAACTTATCTTAAACAAACTCATTAGTACCAAATAGCACTAATTTGGTTTGTCATCATCAAAACTCAATAAATGGAGAGTGTAACCTTTTGGGCCAACACTCTGGGCCCTTTCAGCCTCCGGCTTCTCCACTCCACGGTAGTGTAGATATTATCATGCTTGTATGTATGCTCATGTGATGGTAACATCTCGTGCAGGTACTCTCGTACAGACTCTGGGTTTTTTGCCCACTCCCAGGCTGACTATCCAATGGTTCTAGGCTTGTACCCTTATGGGTTTCGTGTAGCTACCGAGAGTGCACTTAGACCCCGAGCGCACTTTAACCTCCGGGCGCTCTCGCCCACTACCTCGAAAGAGAAGTGCACTCAGACCGTCAGGTCTTTCAGCTCCTCTTGATAGGCATGCTTAACGCTCAGCGATTTACCACTAGATTAATCTAGGCGAGATGCTGTCGGATTTTCTACTTACATTAGTCATCTCGGTAACCTCGCCAAGTGCTCTAGTGTTACACTGTTCGCTATCCGTACCTCCAGCTTGCTCAGCTCCGCTTGATTGTGCACAATTATTACTCTATCGCTTGCCATGTATATACTTGTTATGTTAAAATGTTTGTATCACTTAACAACTGATGTGTTACCACCTGACACCTGACATGCTACTACTTAACACTTGCTTCATGTTATGACATGACTTATCACCTACCTCCTGTCATATTAATACTTGACTGTGATTATCACATTTACGAAAATCCTGCCCTATTATCCTGTATTATATACTGTGACCTGTTATCCTATATTATATATAGTGAATTGTACTCACATTATACATGTACTCATGCACTCCTGAATTCCTGATCTTGTCCTGCTCCTGCTATTCTCGTAAATTGATCATTACATAATATTATATAAGACAACTTGCACCCGGTTCGGGGAAAACTGATGGGTCCTGAATAGTCATATTTATGGTGGTCTTATCGAGTCACGCGTGGCCACATACTTGAGGGATCACCTGGCGTCCACCAGGGATTCCGTGTGGCGTGCTGGCACCCCTACTCCTGTTTATTCCTGTCGAGTATGCACACGCCTTAGGCCTATTTCTATGGGATCTGCGATACTCTATTTTATTCGGGCGTACATAAGTCCCGGTACCAAGCGGTACGTTCTGGCTCAGCACCGGATACTCCTAGACTGTTGTCCCAGGCATATACGAGGCCCAATCTAAACATGGTCCGTCAAACTTCATCAGTTTTCAAATAACTTGCTCTATAAGTTGTAAGTGAAAGTATGTGAAATGGGACGCATACAGAAGTCTACAACTTAGACGGCCCCAATTATAATAAGACTCTAATATACAATTTGTTGTATTATTTTGTAACTCGGGTTGTATGCACTCGGATTACGATTACATGGGATAAATGTATATAGATGAGGGCTTCCTTGTTTGAATTATTCCTTCGATGTACTAGTCCCATGGAGTCGTGACCTAAGCCTGTACGATCGGTTTTGCTCGTAATCGATTTTATTCGATTTTATCGGTCTTATGTTAGTTTAGGAGATATCTGGTGTTGCCTTGTCTACATTATTTTTTGCCTCGTTACATGCTCTTTTCATTTCATATCATGCATGTTCCTAGCTTGATATCGATTACTGTCTCTTTACGTGCTCGTGCATGCTTGTGCTTAAGACAGTTTCAAATGCATGTTTATGATTCAGATTTATCGACACACGAGTGTTTATCTATGCACGCCACTTGGCATTCGCATCACCACTCGCTAGGGGAGTTCTGACTCCCCTAGATCCTCATATCCAGGTCTCGGGCTTGGAGCGTGTGGATTCTCCCAATTTTTGATCTGAGAAGTGTAACGGTAGCGTGGATCTCCAGCAGACCGTTTGAAGCCCTATCCTTCCAGCCCCCCTACGCGTCTCTCAAGTTTTTCTTCTGTAAACTCGTGAGCGCTATGTGTCCTGTACATACTTGTACATCTCCTGGTCTTCTTACATTTGCACTTTGGTGATGTAATATTCTTGTAATATTATGTCACATCTTGTGATAACTTATAATTATACTCATGTGTTAGAATGTATAATGCACCACGTGTTTCCGTACTCTGATTCTTGACTGTACTGATGCTTAACGTATATACATGAGGGTATTTTCGACCTGCGTATATATGTCACAGTAACGTCTCCGTACCCGCGAGATCATAGCATTACAGGAATACAAGAATACATGCAACAATAATACATGTAATATGAACAGAGATCCATATAACAAGAATATAGAAATAATCAATGCATGTATACCAGTGAATATATGTAACAGTGGTGTGTGAACATGATATAGCTGTGTACTGAGCATCCATGTAACGATGATACCAATATAGGAAATGACGGTATCAGTGAATTGGTGTATCCGTGTATCGGTGGGACATGAATAAGAAATAATAGTGTTACGTGTAATAGTATCTGTGTAACAATGATTCATGATGAGATAACAGTATCCATGTCACGGTGCTCTGAGTGTATGAATATTAATGTTTAGTCTAACAAAATCTTTGTGTAACAGGTGTACATGAATATGCAATTAATTATAATTTCTTGTAAAGTGATGTCACAGTATGTAAACAACAGTGTCCGGTGTAATCCAGGTAACGGTGGCTATATCATCTATTCGAGTATCAAACATCCCTAATTATAATAACGATTACTATATTATTAATATGATAGGTACCACAAAATTAATTACATGATTATCTATTTTAATTATCAATTTATTTGCTAATTTACTTATAAAATTTTTAACTTCTGAATCTCGATAATTAGACAATCATCCATTTATATCTATATATTTTATAATAAATCTGGTAATAAAATAAAGTATGATTATGTTATCGATTATATTTAAAGAACAATCATGTCTGTTTTAATTACAAGGATTTACCGACAATTCATTTTATAAAACAATAATTATAATGATTTACTAATAATCAAGATTTATTATATAAAGAAGTCAACCAATTTCATTAAACACAATAACATAGAATTTATAAAAGAAAAGCACTCACCAAATGACCACGGGAAGGTAGCTCTCTTTCCAACAATCGCAACGGTTCTACAATCGTCCAATTCGGATATCGAATGCTCCAGATATAACCCGAACACTAAAAAAATGAAAATAAATTAGATTTATAATAATAATGTAAAAATGTTATTTAACGGGGGGTTTCCTGTAATTTTATCTTTCTCCATATAGGTTACGGGTTTGGGCTGATAGTGGGTCAGGTTTGGATCCAAAACCCATACCCAAAACTTAAGTAACAGGGTAAATGCTTTAGTGGGTTTTGGGTTTAGATTTATTGGGTGGTTTAGATTCGGGTTTGGGTTCACAACCCGTTATGGGTTGTGAATCCATAACAATAACGGATGCAGCAGAGCAACTGCTGCCACTGTACGCGCTGTGGCCGGCCAGCGAGACCCCCGCGCTGTGTAACAAGAAAGCAAGCAAAGGCATGAAAGTTTTACGTGGAATCCAAATTGGAAAAATCACGGGGAGAAGGAAGAGAACTCACTATTTTCAAGAGATTACAATGAATTTTGTCGAGCTGGAGAATGTCTATTGTACTAAATTGTTGACCTGGAGGCGGGTGGAGTGCTGTTGAGTTTGACGTAACTACCACCATCTTCATGTGCGAATTTGTTGTAACGGCTACGATTGTGGGCGCTCATTGTTGTGATCGCCAGCTAAAAATCCTACCCAATCCATAACTGCCCAGGCTAGAGGGCATTTTAAAGTTACGAACACGGGGAAAGTTAGGCTGTGTAACTGAAAACAAAGATCAGAAAGGTCTGTTGCTGTAGCAATCTTACTCGAAGCGGAAGTCTCTGGAAAGGAGCAGATCCCGATTTGACTCGGAGCATGAGAGTGCTCGAGAACAGCAGAGTGTTCTCGGAGGGAGAAGCGGCTTCGGGAATGACTCAGTGTCCTCGGAGGGAGGAGAGGCTTGGGGAACGGCTAGACACGTGTCACGATCTTGCTGAGGGTGAAAATCCAACAGTACACCAATAAGGATTTTTATCTACCTAAAATTCCTTTTTGAAATTTATTTATTAGTTAAATTTGCATTTTTTTTTCTTCTTTTACCATGAATTTTCAACTTTATATATTTTCTCATTTATATAAGATTACCCTCTGTTTTTGATCGTCTATGCAGTTGGACTTGAAGTCTCTAATTTTAGATTTGTGTGCATCTGTGTGCCTCTTGGTTAATTCGTTAACTGAAGCTTGACTGATACAGGTTTTAGGATGTAATTATCTTCTGTCAAAACACAATTATCATGATGTGAAGAATTAGCAAATAAAACAGCAGAGATGAAGAAAAGAGTACAAGTCAGTTTGTAAAGCATAGTTTAGTTTCATAATAACAAAAGAACTTGCAATAATGCCCATGTCCTACATAGGTTTACAAGTTTGTTAATAAAAAAAGGTTATAGCTCAAATGGATTTCTCATAATTCTCTTGTATTTTAGTATGTCAAGTAACTCATACAATTATAGGGAATCAAACAAGTGTAATTATAATTTGTGCATAATTATTGACTAAAATATATTCAAATATCACATATCGAGCTTGTCCGAGCCGAACACAAGCGAACATGCTTAGTTTGAGGTTTATAGAATTCAAGCGAGCTAAAATCAAGTCCACAATAAACGGTTTGCGAGCAGTGAGCTCGTTTGACAGCTATAATGAGGGATGATAAAATGATATTTATTATCCAGTATAATAATTTTATTAAAAAGTTAAAGAAATTAAAATATCAAACATGAGAGAAATAAAGCACAAAAAAAATTAATAAATTGATGAAATAAAAATGAAACATTATTGGGGATTTGATCTGATGTCGGCGGCCAAGAATTTGAATTGGATCTCTGTTTCCTAATTTAATTTGGAGAGTTAGCTTAATATCTCCGCTGGCAATTGGACGGTGGCGGGGGGATTTAAAATGATCGGATGATCACAGCCGTCGGTTTCGTTCATTCAGAGAATTTTTTTCACCACCTCCTCTTTATAAGAGAATCCACAGCGCTCTCATTTCTCTCGCTCGCTCTCTTATTTCTCTCGTTCAGCAAATTGATCGATCAATTTAGGGTTTTTTGGCCGCACCATCCGAGCGATTCTCTTCTCCTCTCAAATTATATTGAAAGAAGACTCAATGGGTGGAAAGATCCTTAGCATGTTACGCCAATGCGAGATTGATAAAAGAAAGGCCCAAGGTATGATTTTTCTTTTCTTTTTGGATAATCTTCTAATTAATTTCTTTAGTTGGATTTCACTCTTGAATAGATTCCTCATGTTTCTTTAATCCCATAGAAATCTGATTGTAAATGTTTGTAACTGTAAAAGTTGGTGTTCTTATTGAATTATTGCTGTCCAATTATCAGAAAAAATGGATATGGCCAGCAGTTCTGAGTCCCTCGAGTACTGGCGAACTTTCTTCGGTAGTGCAACGGATGACATCTTTCAAATGATTGAAAATTCCATCCACATTGCTTCTCAAGATCACCCTGCCGAGTTCTCAGGTCGCTGCGAGCAACTTATCAAGAGCATCACTGATTCCCCACAGCGCAAGAATGAGGAAGAGGAGATGAGGGTTAAGGATTTGCTCACCAACTGGCAACAACAGGTTTTTTTCTATTTACAGACAACTCAATCCTCCTTTTTTTATTTTCAGATTCTAGTTATGAAAAGTTGTGTGTTTGTTTGGAGTTCCAAATATTCTGATCAATTTTAGTTTTCAATGAACATGCCGATTAATTTTTCTGTTAATGTGGTTCACTTTCTCTGGCTAGGAGTTTGATAGTGTCATATAATGCAGCTTGTGTGTATGATTTATTAGCATTAACTTTTGTTGCTTTTGTTAAGTTATTTTTCTGTAATGTAGCTAACTAGAAATTTCCTTTTGTTTGCAGTCTGAAAACTTAATATTTGAGTCACTGAGGAAGCTACAATCGATGGAGCTCTCTGTAGGGGCCCTCAAGGTAATAGCTTGATCTGACATATGATTAGTCCTGAACACTCAAAGTGTTTTATGCTAAAATTACTCTGTTTGTTGAGTGTTAACTGTGTTCCTTGTGGTTACTGTTTCTGGATGACAGGCAACAAAGATTGAAAGGCTTATCAAACATCTGCGAAAGCACCCCATAAAGAGGATCAAACACCTTGCCAAGCTTCTTATCAAGTATGTTTTATGATACAATGATCAATATTGCATTGGATTTCATGCAGATTACCAGTAACTAATCTTTCATTGTTTGAAATTTTATTGGATTGCAGCTGTTGGAAGCTTCTTAAGGATGAGCAGATGAATACAGCAAAAAGATCAGAAGCTTATGACTCAGAATCTATCAATTTGTTTCCTGCAAAAGAACAGGGCCGTGTCTCATTTCTTTTCACGCTCCCTACTCCGGATCAGAATGCACGCCTCCAAGCAATAAAAACTAAGTGCTTTAACAGGACAGCTACCACTATACATTCTCAGACAGAATATATAAACAAAGAGGAGGATATGGTGAGGCAATTACTTTGCTGTCCAGTGAAGCCTGATACAAGTTACAAGAGGGCAACAAATACTCTGGATGTCCCAAGCAACCCAGTGACCATGACACCTTTACCACAAGGTTTTGAACAGAACAAGAAATGTGACGACCAACTGTTTCAAGCTAGGTTGGAGACCACAAAAGGAAGCTTCGAGACGCGTATCTGGAGGAGACACTAGCCAAAAAATAGCGCTGCATCAAGGTGATAGAGTTTAAAGACCTACCGAAGAAAGATCACCGCCGTAAAATGAATGATAGGTGTTATTCTAAGAAGTGGATGAATCGCCAGGCTAAATACACAGCCCTGCCTATCTCTTGAAATGAAAGCATAGAGATGAAAGAATACTTTGTACATGGAGAGAGATGGGAAGAGTTGATGTCGAAACACTTGTACTATATTGTATTACATTTTACTTAAAGAGATGGAAGAATACTTGTACATCTGCTTAAAGAGTTGAATAAATGCCATGATGTACATATAAAGTTCAAAGTGAATAATAAAAATATGATTGCCTTATTAATGATTTTTGACCAACAAGCCATATCCCATTTACTGGCAATCAATGTATTTAATCTTTGAAATTCAGGTTTACTGTTTTCCTTCTCTCCACGGGGACAAATGTTCATTGGCCAAGAGCTGGGCAAATTTACTAGGTGTTCATAGAGCACTGGTTTCAGATTTTTCTAAAATATAGAATTGTCTAATTGTGATGACAATTTTATAAATTTTGGTGTATATGCAAGGAAATAGAGTGAAGTCTTTGTTTTAGAGGATTTGTGCTATTTTGACTCTGCCCAAACTTTAACAGCATTTGTGTGGGTGAAGAAGGTTGTCTAGTCTGGGTGACAGTAAAGCTGTGCACATGTTTCACTGACAGACAAGAAAAAGATTAAAAGCTGGAATTAAATATTTACTAACTGCAAATAGTGAATTCTGAGCAGAGAGCTTGAGCCTTTTCTTCGACAATCAATTCCTGAATGCCCGAATTATATGATTCATGTCCTGATTGAAATATAAGTACATCATATAGTATCTTTTAGCTAAATTAGCACACATGTTTGCTAACTTCAAAGTGGAACTACTGAGAGCAATTGGAAGCAGAACTACTGACATAGCAACCAGTCTACAAGAATGAAGCGTTATTTATTATGGAAGTTCATGGTATATCTTCGTTTCCAAATTTAACATAAAACATGGACTGCAGAAGTATTGCGAATTAAAAGGGATGCTGAACTTTCTCCTTTATTTTTAAGGAGCAAGTGGGAGAACTCGGCTGAATTCTTGAATGTAATAGAAATATTAAGAAAAGACTGCAACAAGGACCATAACTGTGAGGAGAATGAACAAACAAAGAAGAGACGGTCCATATTCTCTTCTGCACCATGTTACATATTGTACAAGTGACATGAACAGAGACTTTTCTTTGTATCAGAGCTGTTTTAGTTGGCAGCTTATGCAAAAGAAGTCTCCAAACAAAAGTTCTTATTCTAGGGATACAGAAGAACAATTTCCTTAAGCAATTCAGCTTGCAAGCAGACGGAAAATAAACTGGAGGACAGGATTGTAACCAACTGTTACAAGATTTAACAGTAAATACACCTGTGCTAGATTTTGTCCATACAAGTCTGTCAGGTAGCTGTGACTGAATTCAATTGAAATAAGAGTAGAAATAAAGAGTTGTGCATGAATTTTGATCCAATCCCAAGTAGAACTATTATGATTAATAAGATTGGAGACTTTGGCATCAGTAATGGAAGAAATATCAAACTCAAGAGGCAATGCTGCAAGTGGTATCTCAAGTAGCCGAGGATCCCACCAAATACAACTTGTTTTGCCATTCCCAATTAGAAATCACATTTCTGTACTGATATGTTTAAAATTAGACCATATAGCTCTCCTGGACCATGAGCAATTTTTCAGTGTGGGGCTGAGGAAAGTTTGATGATATTTGGCATTGACCAAGTCTTGCCAAACAGAATTTAATTACGTAATGTCGAAAGGACTTGTAATGAAAATATTTGAAATAAGATTTGTGCATGAATGAAAGCGAGAGTAATTGTTTTAATCTTGCCTATTTTGTTCAATTGTTGGTTTGTTCATCACTGGCTGCCTCTGTGTAGTGTTGACGAGCTTTTCGAAAGTTTTGTCCTGGAATGGCTTGGGAGTGATCTGGAAGGAAAGTGGCAAGGTCTTCGAGTGGAAAAAATCTCTTCTATGGTGCCTACGAATGCTTCCTCCGAGTGGAAGAAATTCTAACTGCGGATTTGGTCTCTGAGAGGGGGAAATCCCTCAGTGGAGTGTTATAGGTGTCGAAAGAAGGGCCTGCACTGCCGCTTGAGAGTGGGGAACTCCCATCCCTAAATATTAAGCATTGGACCTACAAAAAGGTGACCTGAAGTGGGGATGACTGATCGGGGAAAAATCGCGCAAAAAAAGTATTATTTTGAAAAGTGTATGTTTTGGCTTTCTCGATACTTCCGTTATAGCATAGAGACTAAATGGGTCGAATCCACTATGACGGGAAGTGATAGAAGTTTTACCGATCGATTCACGTGTGTGTTAAATGTTCTTCAAAGTTTTAAAGAATCAAAAGAAAAGAAAGCAAGAAAGAGAAGGATACTGTGAAAACAAAGTAGTGGGACGTAGAAAAGAATGTATTTGTGATTTTTGGTGTATCTCAAAAATAAAGTAAAAAAAGAAAAGAAAACTCATAGCTACTAACTACTAATGACTCTACTAACATGCTAATCTCTTAGTGATAGTTATCTCACAAGTATCATTGGCCATCACTATTCTTGGACTTTAAGAGCTTTACAAAGTATGACCCATAAGATCATTTTCACATCCAAACTCAACAAATAAGAGCAAGCTACACTTAAACCATCAAAACTAACTAGAGTAAGTATGGAATAAAATAATGGTAACTTGTTAGAGAGTTAGATGTTAGAGTGTTAGAATCCATCATCATGAGCCATCAATGGCTCTTGCAAGAGTAAGGCCATGTAGAGACTATTAGGTTCATGTAGATTATTAAGTAAGAAGTTAGCAAGTTAGTGGTTAGTGGTTAGTTGCCATGAGAGAGAAAACTAGCTAAATATGTAAAGAGTTAGAGAAGATATAAATAGAGATAAAAGAAGAATCTTTTATAGAGTGTCACCCTCCATTACAAGAACTTTCTCTTCTATCCTATGATTACTCTTTTTCCTATTTACAAAAATGAAAAATACAAAAGAAGAAGAATAACTAAACTACACAAATGAGAGAAAACTACCTTAAAAACTGTACTCTCTGAAAATCTGCTCAACACTAAGTATTTGTAGGCAAAAAAGGGCACCAGGGAAGCTGTATGGAGTCGTGCGTCGAAGCTCGACGCACGACTCCACAGCATGGCTGCGAAAATGCGCCATGCTGTGGCCAGAAGGGCAGTGCCAGAGTGTGGGTCTGGTACTAGAGGTATGGGAGTTGTACAGCCTACTGGTTCCTTGTTTTCTGCTTCCAGAAGCAACAGATTCAGCTTCAATAGTCAAAGGGTATATTAGAATCTAAAAATCACCAAATAAATGAGATTTTGATCTTCTTCTTCATTCCACACCATGGACCTAGGAACACACAAGAAAACCTAATTTAGTAGAATTTTATATAGAATAAGTGTGAAAATGTGGTATGAAATATGCAAATATAAAGACCAATCAATGACACCTAGCGACAATTGAACGCGACCGTTCTGAGTAGGAGCCCCTACCCAGAGTGATGATCAGTACCTCCGAGTGGGAATAAGCCTAAGAGTGGAGTTGGCCTTCGTGTAAGGGAAATCCCATAATGGAGCTTTCTTTCGAGTGGGGGAAATTCCATCATCAGAATATAGAATCTCTCGAGAACAGGTATTCTCCACATTGTATATGGAAGGAAGGAATCCGGCAGAGGAAAACTATCGTGGGTTCGTCCACCCCAGATTCAGATGAGAGGAAGATAGTGTTTTGCGCTTTGAGTGGGGCAATCCCATCAGTAGAGCATCAAACGGGGGCTCTGAGAGGAAAAATCCTTGCAGCAGAGTGGGGGACTCCATGCGAGAGAAATCCCCACAATGGAAAGGTTTCGACTCCTGTAGGACGATCGAGAAAGAGCCCGTAGGCATGTCTGTATTAACACCTCCGAGTGGGAGAAATCACATCTGCAGAGCTACATATACAGTCTTCTGAGTGGGAGAAATCTCATCAGCGGAGGATTGTCTCCGAGTGGGGAAAATCCCATCAGCGGAGTAGTCTTGTGACCGCCTCTGAGTGAGGAAAATCCCATCAAGCAGGGCGTGTGGATATATGGACTGGAATGGATGGATGTATTGCAATGGTTAGATGTACTATTATGGATGAATGTACTGCAATAGTTAGGAGCATAGAATAATATTTTATTCCAAAAATAAAGTACATGGAATTAGAAATGGAAGGGAGTATACCCCGTATGTTGGGGACTTGGATAGTCAATCAATCACCTTGTACTGAGTGGGCAAGTGTTGTTTTCAAGAAGTTAATTGTTTGGTTGTCTGGAGGCTGCTTTGGGAGTGAGGATGTACTGTTTGAGTAAGCCCTGCTTGACGAGCGCCTCCTGGTACCTTTGAAGGGCCCAACAGTGTATGATTTGGTTCCCTTTGCTATCGTGAAAGAAACAATATTCTCCGACCCAGAAAGTGAGGGATCGTGTTAGATTGGCCTCGGTCGTCAGACCCATGGTTGATCCATGATGGTGTTGAAGACCTCATTGATCGGGAGTTTCAACGGAGTAAAGTGTTCCATCGGTCTGTTGTCTCGGAGTGGATTTGGAGGGAGGATCGGAAGTGCCTGCCTCTTGTGAGTAGACTGCCCCCAGAATCGATCTTGAATGTGGTCAGAAGCTTCGTGCGGAGACTTTGACTTTGCTTCACCATCACCTGGCTTCGTATAGCGGTTGGATGAAGCTTTCATCACCTCTTCAAGCTGGACGTAAGGCTGAGCTCTTGAAAGAACCTTGCTTTACTTGGCTACATTTTGCTTCAGGATTTATTTGTACATGGGATGAGTAACTTGCAACCCACTGATAAACACGGGCATGGAGACTTCTTCACCACAATTGGAGACTTTGGCTAGCTTGCTTTGAAAGAAGTTGATGTACAACTTGAGACTATCTTCTTGCCTCATCTCAACGAAGAGGAGATGATGGCTATTTCTCTTTTCCTCTTGGTGAGAGGCGTACTGAATAGGAATGCCTCGGTCACCTCCATGAAATTGTGGATAAGGCGTGGCGGTAGAGAAGAGAACTAGTCTGAGGCTGCTACTTTCAGGCTGGAGAAAAAAGTGAGGCACTTGATTGGATCATTGCAGAAGTAGATCACCATCTTGTCCCTAAAGTGTCAGATTTGTTGAACTGGATCACTCACTCTGGAGTAATAGTTAAAAATGGGAGTTGAGAATTTTCTCAGGAACTCGCACCCTTGGATCTCCTCAGAAAGAGGAGAATCATGGACTTTTGTGATCGGAGTCGGCTCATCCAGTGACTTGGCCTCCACGATCTGCTTCTGGATCAGCTCATCGAGGGCAAGGAGATTAGGAGACCTACCATTCCTAAGCTCATGCCCAATTTGTGCTGGATTGTTCTGAAAGGCTAAGACTTATGGTTGGAGTTGTTGGTTGAGCAGTCTCTATTTCTTTTGCTCTCGGAAGATATTCTCGTGATTGATTGAGTAGAAACCTGCACAGAAAAATACAGAATTTTAGAACTTAAGAATAGATAGTGCAAGGGATTCAATACTATCACAATAGCAAGTGACTATGCGAGTCGTGATCAACAAGGAGGGACTTGTGATAGAAGCGTGTAGTAAGTCCTCTTTTAATTCACTTGAAATGGTTAAAAGTTCTTCTTTTGTTCTTGTAAAGAAAAGAAAAATAAAGTCTATGGTAAGTAACAAGAAAGTGGTAGATTGAGAAGGTAGAGGAAATGAAAAATAAGTTTACATAAGGAAAGTGAAAATAGTAAATAGAAGAGAGTTGTGATTGTTGGTAATCTAAACTAAAGATTAAAAGAAAAGGAAAAAAAATCCTAAAAGTACCTACTTACCTCTACTTGTTGATAACTTACCTTGAATCCTTGGCAAAGGCTTACTTCGTCTTGAAGGCGAGCAAAGCATGGAAAATAAGATCTTCCCCGTTCTCAGACTTAAACTATGAATTTAAATGCAAGTAGAAGTAAATAGAAATAGCTATCCATCACCATAAGCCATCAAGCACTTGCAATGGCAAGGCAGGTTCGATGCTTTAGTTTCATTTGGATTATCATCAAAACTCGATAGAAGAAGAGTAAGAGAAGAAGAACATAAAAAAGAAACTTTGATTCGATTCAAATAACAATAAAAGAAAAGAGGAACTTACTTATACCGGTGTCACCCTTCGTACAAGCTTCACTCTCATTTTCCCATGAAACTCTCCTATAATCTGAGTTTCATAAATAAAATAAAAATTATATAAAAGAAAACTAAAAATCCTAAGTTACAAACTAAAGAATAGCCTAGCATATGCTCTCTGCTGAATCATCCTCTCTGGCCTCAGAATTTGTAGGTATTTATAGAAAAAATATAACAGGGGAGAGCATTTGAAGATAGGGGAGCAGATCCTCCCCCAAAGTTTACCAGAATGTGCAGGTGCAGACTCTAGTTATCCTTCTTTTGGCTTTTGTCCAATAATATTTCAGATTAATTTTCTAGTTTTGACATTCTATAAGTCATCTAGAGGGGGGTGAATAGGTGAAATGCTAATCTAATGCCTAACAATGAGGAATTAAAAACTATTATGCAAACTAAACAAATACATAATGTATAACCAAAAAGTAAAGCTGAATTTCTGGTGAAGGGCTCTGGACTTCTCCTCAAGATTTCTCTAAACTAAGAGTTGAGGTGCTACTTTAGCTCTCTTAGTTAAATACAAGTGTGAGCACATAAACAATGTCAAGCATGTGATGAATAGGCAAAGAATAACAGCATGCAAGATATCAATCAATCTCAAACATATATATTAATTAAGAACAAATAATATCAAGCATATAAAGATGTAAACAATATAAGCATGCAAGATATATAAACACAAGTGAGAGAGGGAGAGATAAACAATCACAAATACGGGAGAATTGTTTCGAGATTCGAGCAACTTGCTCTATGTCCTCACCTTCACCACGATGAAGGATTTTCACTAACATCGATCCCACAAGATTACTCAATGCCACAACAACTACAACGAGCTCCCTCAAGAACTCTTGGACCCGCAAGTCCCTCACTTGTTCCCACAAGAGCACGCGTGAACTTACTAGCTCACCGAGACCGCAACCTCTACAACTCCTCAAATACAAGGGGTGGAACACTTGGTGATCTCTTCTCTGGATCACTAACAAACACTCTCACAAAAATGATCCTAGAGGATGGATATAACAACAGAAAGCTCAAACTTGTCTGTGAAAAACTAGATAGAATGATTGGTGGAAAACACAAGAAATCCTTTTGAAAATACAAGAGAAATACTCTTGATAAACTCACTTTTTGATATGGAAATGAAGCACTAAACTTGTTAAGAAACTCTGTAATATCTCTAGTTTAAAATATCGTATTTTAATCTTTACTAAGTATTCATTTTTTTCTGATTATGTTATTATTATGTATTAACTTGATTTACGACTTATTCTTATTATTAAATATATAAATTATTTTGAAGAGATTAAATGTTAATTTGGATTATATATATTTACCATTATTATTATTTGTTAATTTAATTGTTATTACCATTATTTCGTTATGGTTATTATTTATTATGGGTGTTAATATTGTTATTATTATTAATAATAAGTGTTATTATGTATTAATATTATTACTAAGTGTGATTATTATTATGTGTTTTAGACTGTTATTAGTATGTAATTATTATGAATTATTATTATTCTTATTATTTTCCTTCCTCTTCCATCTTCTTTTTCCTTTTATTTTCGCAAAGCCCATCCAATACCCAACCCATTTACCCTTTACCCATTACCATATGCTAAACCCGCAACCCATAACCCATTAGCCTGTTAACCCAGTCAAATCCTAATCCTAATAACAAAATCAAATTCCAACTATCTAATCTCCCATCTAATACTATCTAATCTCCTACTAATCTTGTTTTTCTTCGTATCCTTTCTCTAACTGTGAAACCTTCCTCTTCTGCAACGCGCGTGCCACCCTTCAACAGCAGTCATAGCCCACGTCTTCTTCACCATCACCATGACCGTAGCACAACCCGGCGCACCAACTAGGCCGGAGCACCTCTCCCCCAGGTCGAGCATGCTAATATCTTTCCTTGGCCGGATCTCCCCTCCCCGCTAGAGCCGCGTACACCCACAGCCCCCTGCAGGCCGAACACCACACCCGCAAGCCCCTACAGCACCCTCTCCCTGGCTGCACACGGCAACACACCCCCTGCTCTTTGTTGTGGTAGTACACCCTTAGCCTACCCCTTGCAGCTGCATCCAAGCCCCTTGATCGTGTCTCCTTGTTGGCCATCTCCCTCAGTCGTGCAACCCCATCACCCCGCCACCTTGCCAATCCACCAATAGCCCCGGACAAATGCCCAACATCATCATCACCTTCTTCCATCTCAGCCGTCACGCACACACTCCGTGGCCCTATCATCCTCCATGGCAATCCCCATGGCCGCCCTCTCCCGCTTCAAGCAACCACCTCCCACTAGCCGTGGTAGTGCACCTTGCACAACATCCCATAACAGATCACCAAGTCTCTGTGCATTGTTGGCAGCCCGGAGCTTCCTTCTCCTCGCTCTCCTTCCCATGATACAGCTGGAGTGGAGCACGACACCTCCGTGACTTTCGTCGAGTCACCAGCGTGGTCCGTGAGATCTGCCGAACTTCGCCATCGACGGTCGTGTACACCCCAGGCCGTGAGTCTCTTCCTCCCATTTTCTCTCTTTGTATATTTTCATGTTGCATGAAACTTTAATAATAATATAAATGGATAACTTACACTGGGATTGGGTAAATTGATGGAGGAGATAACATCTGTATTTTAGGTGGACCTAGGATACAGGTTGCGCAGCCAACTGAGGGTTCCATTGCAGGGTTCCCGGGAGATTACTGGCATCCCATTTGTACTGTTATTGTTCCACAGCTTTCACAGTGAGATTACTGTTACTGTTACTGAATACCTAGAGGTACAGCCTGGTTCAACGCCAGAAAACTGAGGCCATGGTCCCGAGTATGTACGGGACCCACCTAAAGCATGGACAATGTCTCCAACCAATTAGTTTCAATAACATAGGACCTCGATTGGCACGTGTGGTAGGCATAGTATGGGATGCGTCTACTACAGGTGACAATGAGCGTTCACTGACATAATAATAATAAATTGTTCACAATGTACTGTAACTGATTGCAGACATCTGATACAAGTATGTTATGATAGACACCTGATTGTACTCATGACCTGATAGTACACTGGACTCTAGCATTGACTGACTATATCCACCTGATATTTAGACTGTAATATACACCTGATACCTTATCGTATATCTGACTTGACACATACTCTACTGTGTGCTATCCACTATTTATTTAGTTTGTTCATGTCATTTCTTATTTCAGTATATATTATCTTCATATGTACATACTGTTTATATGCACGAGCACTTTTCTTTTTCTTACACACTCATTAGGTCGCTTTCCGACGATCTTGGATTTGCACATTCAGATATTGGACATTTATTCTTTGATCAGGTTCAATGAAACTGGACATGTTGCGAGAGTTGGAGTTTCTCTCTACCTTTTCTAGTATTTTTGTCTTCCTTTTCATTCCTGTTGATTCTATAATTTTCTTGACTATCTATACGTTACAATCAGTCATTATTTCTTTTCTGTATTTATATGATATCATGTATGAACATCTATATGTAGTATTGCAGTGATATCGATTTTATTTAGTGGATTTTTTTATATAGTTTGGTCAGGTTACCTAAGGCTTAGTGTGTATGCGTGGGATATTTTTCTCGCGTACATACGTCGCCGACTCTCGTCGCAACTCCGTTTTCACGTATTTTGTGAAGCGGGGCATGACAAAGTTTTCTTGATATCAGAGCCAGGTTTGGGGATCTAATTCTTATCAGTGATCTGATACAAGTTATATTACACTGCAATATACATATATACTATTCACTATGATATCAGACCACTTGAGAATTGACCGTCTTCAATTTGAATATGCATCTCTTTGATCTTTTGACATCCCTGATTCTAACTCTTCTAGAGTAATCCGGATTTTCATGTTGATTCCTATCATCTTCTTGATTCTATTTTTCTGATTTTCATTTCCTAAATTGATCACTCCATATCAAAGTCGATAGAGATCAGAGCGCACACTGGAAGCGTGGTGAACCAATAATGTGCTGAAAAGCGACGTGGAAGCCTTATCTTCTCCCTTAACTTGAATTTTTTTATCATTCCCTACTTTATCAAAATTTCGAGGATGAAATTTTTATAAGGTGGGTAGAATATAATATCCCTAGTTTAAAATACTGTATTTTAATCTTTACTAAGTATTTATTTTGTTTCTGATTATGTTATTATTATTTATTAACTTTATTTATGACTTATTATTATTATTAAATATACAAATTATTTTGAAGAGATTAAATGCTAATTTGGATTATATATATATACCATTATTATTATTTGTTAATTTAATTGTTATTACCATTATTTTATTATGGTTATTATTTATTATGGGTGTTAATATTGTTATTATTATTAATAAGTGTTATTATATATTAATATTATTACTAAGTGTGATTATTATTATGTGTTTTAGATTGTTATTAGTATGTAATTATTATGAATTATTATTATTCTTATTATTTTTCCTTCCTTTTCCATTTTCCTTTTCCTTTTATTTTCTTTTGCCCATAACCAAGCCCAAAGCAAAGCTCATCCAATACCCAAACCTATTTCCCCTTTACCCATTACTATATGCTAAACCCGCAACCCATAACCCATTAGCCCGTTAACCTAGTCCAATCCTAATCCAAACAACAAAATCAAATTCTAACTATTAAATCTAATCTTATTTAATCCCCTCTCTAATCTTCTTTTTCTTTTCATCCTTTCTCCAGCCGTGAGACCCTCCTCCTCCGCAACGCGTGCCACCCTTCAACAGCAGCCACAGTCCACATCTTCTTCACCATCACCACGAATGTAACACATCCCGGCGCACCAACCAGGTCAGAGCACCTCTCCCCCAGGTCGAGCATGCCACATCTTTCCTTGGCCGGATCTCCCCTCCCCGCCGTAGCCGCGTACACCCACAACCCCCTGCAGGCCAAACACCACACCCGCGAGCCCCCACAGTAGCCTTTCCCTGGCTGAACAAGGCAACACACCCCCCTGTTCTTTGTTGTGGTAGTACACCCTCGGCCTACCCTTTGTAGCTGCATCCAAGCCCCTTGGTCGTGTCTCCTTGTTGGCCATCTCCCTCAGCCGTGCAACCCCATCACCCCACCACCTTGCCAAGACACCAATAGCCCTAGACCAATGCCCAACATCCTCATCACCCTCTCCCATATCAGCCCTCACACACACCTTCCGTGGCCCTATCATTCCTCGACGGTAGTCCATGGCTGCCATCTCCCTGCTTCAAGCAACCACCTCCCCTTAGCCGTGGTAGCGCACCCCGCGCAACAGCTCACAATAGACCACCAAGTCCTTGTGCACTGTTGGCAGCCCGGAGCTTCCTTCTCCTTGCTCTCCTTCCCACGTTACTGCTGGAGTGGAGCACGACACCTCCGTGACTTTCGTCGAGCCACCAGCGTGGTTCGTGAGATCCGCCGAACTCCGCCATCGATAGCCATGCACACCCCAGGCCATGAGTCTCTTACTCCCATTTTTCTCTCTCTGTATATTTTCATGTTGCATGAGACTTTCATAATAATATAAATTTATAACTTACACTGAGATTGAAAAAATTGATGGAGGAGACAGCGTCTGTATTTTGGGCAGACCTAGGATACAGTTTGCGTAGCCGACTGAGGGTTCCACTGCAGGGTTACCGGAGGTTGATAGGCATCCCATCTGTACTGTTATTGTTCCACTATTTTCACATTAAGATAATGTTACTAAGTACCTAGCGGTACGGTCTGGTTCAGCGCTAGGAAAATTGAGGCATGATCTCTGGTATGTACGGAACCCACCTAAAGCATGAACAATGTCTCCAACCAATTTATTTCAATACATAGGACCTCGACTGGCACGTGTGGTAGGCATAGTATGGGATGCGTCTACTACAGATGACAAAGGGTGTTCGCTGACATAATAATAATAAACTGTTCATAATGTACTGTGACTGATTGCAGACATTTGATACATGTATGTTATGACAGACACCTGATTGTACTCATGACCTGGTAGTACACTGGACTCTAGCACTGACTGACTGTATCCACGTGATATTTAGACTGTTATATACTCCTGACACCTTATCGTATACCTGACTTGACACATACTCTATTGTGTGTATCTATTATTTATTTACTTTATTCATGTCATTTCTTATTTCTGTATATATTAACTTCATATGTACACACTATTTATATGCACGAGCACTTCCCATTTTTCTTATACACTCATTAGGTCTCTTTCTGACGACCCTGGATTGCACGTTCAAATATTGGTCATTTTATTCTTTGATCAGGTTCGATGAGACAGGACATGTTGCGAGGAGCTAGAGTTTCTCTCTACCTATTTTGATATTCTTGTTTGCCTTTTTATTCTTGTTAATTCGGTAGTTTTCTTGATTATCTATACATTGCTATCAGTCATTATTCATTTTCTGTATTTATATGATGTCATGTATCGACATTTATATGTAGTATTGCAGTGATATCGATTTTATTTAGTGGATTTTTTATAGCGTGGTCAGGTTACCTTAGGTTTAGCGTGTATGCATGGGGTATTCTCCTCGCGTATATACGTCTTTGACTCTCATCACGACTCTGTTTTCATGTATTTTGAAGCGGGGCATGACAAACTCTGTAAAAGAGCTCTTGAAAACACTCTAAAAAATCTTACTCATAACAGGCCAAGATAACCCCTATTTATAGGGTTCCAAAAACTAGCCGTTGGGCACAGTTTTCTGGCCAGATTGACCTGTCGGTCGACTGGCCAATGGTCAAAAATCTGATCGTTAGGGTTGCGGTCGACTGCATGGTCGATCGCCCTAAGCCAATTGCCTTGTCGGTTGACCGCTCGGTCGACCGGGACCAACCCGAGAGTTGGGTGATCCAGTGCGGTCGACCGGTCCAAGGCCTAAGGGCTTGTGCAGGTTTTGTGCACATCGGTCTACTGGTCGGTCAATCAAGCCTTGCTATCGGCCGACCACCAGCAGCCCAAATCAGGGTTTTTCAAGTTTAAATCTTGGACCTGTAAAACCCTAAAAATCTAATAAAATTCAATAAAATCCACAAAATAAGTTCTTATCAATACTTTGAAATACAAATATATGTGATCAACAATCAACACCTATTACAAACAATTGAACTATTTTTGAGGCACAGAAATTTAAGCTTGAAACAAAAACGAACTTTTGAAATGAAAAATCAATTTTTTTAAAACTTGTATAAATCCAAAAACAAGATGAAACACATTTGAAGTATAGTGTGTATGGATAGAATCCAATACACATAGTAAATGATATATCTTTATTTTTTACAATAGATCCCAAAATAAGTTTTGATAAAATAAAACTTAAAATCATGAACTAGAAACATCAAACTAAGTTTTTTAAATATATAAAACGTCAATGTATATGGATGAAATACAATATACATATAAAAATATGTAAATTTGTTTTGATGAACTCTATTCATGAAACATAAAGATATGTTCTTGAAATTAAAAAACAAAATGGTTAAACTTAAAGCCGAAACTGTTTATTATGATAACAATATATAAATCTTGTGTGTATATATGAGCTTGAGCAATCCATAACTAATTTATCCTTTACATTTATCCTAAAACAAAATCTTAACTTACAAACTTGACACATGTCTTCTCTTGAAAAATCTTCTTCTCTATTTTGACTTGATCCAAACTTGATCCATGAGTTAGACTCCTCTTTGAGTACTTGATGTGATCTTAAAGCGCGAGCTCTTGAATCAATACATGCTAGCTTCAAAACTTGACTTCGAATCTTTTGTTGAAGTTAAACACCGACTAAGATCTTGATGGAATACCTGAAACTTTAATGAGCACAAGGTCATTAGTACTATAACTACATGAGTTAATCATCATCAAAACTAGAGTGATGAACCTTTGGGCCAACAATCTCCCCCTTTTTGATGATGACAAAACTCATGGAGTTATATATGTATGGATTAAAGATAAGCTTCAAGGAAGCTCTCCTTAACTCATGCATAGCAATAAAACATATAAAGATATTCAATAAAGCGTAAAAATCATACATATATGCATAAACAATAAACAAAGCATGAATATATAAACTCTAAATTCTTCTCCCCATTTTGTCAATTCATCAACAAAGAGGTGAAGATAAATAAACAATATAAATGTATATGCGATATACATTCATGAAGAGAAGAGACGTTACGTTAGGCCCCCTGCATACATGCATTACATGGAGAAGGGATGACTAAACCCTAACCTATATAAGCATAATATATAATACATAGACGGAGATGTTAAGACACCTACACTCGTGTACCATATAAATAAAAGAGGTCAACCTCTTCTTTATATGAAATACACTCAACATGAATCTATACATAGAGGAGATGTTAAGCTCCCTTGCATATAGGCAATACTAATCATAAATTCTGAAAAACAAATTTTGATGCCAATTAAAACAAAACAACAAATTTTGATACCAATTGAAATAAACAATAAATCTTTGATACCAATTGTAAATGAAACAAAGTAAATTTTGATACCAATTGAAGATTAATCATTATCTTATAGACATAAAATTATTTTAAATAGAAAGGATTTTTCTTCCTTCTTCAAATAATACTTAAGCTTGTAAAAGATATCAATTAACAATTAGAACTAAATCAAGCTTACCATAAAGCACTTTATGCTATAAAACATGTATGTTCATTGTAAAACATGCAAAAAAATCATATATATCTATGTATGAAAAAATCACTTGAAATTTAACGCATACATATGTAGAAAAACATGAGTATACAAAAAAATGATAAATTATAAAAATCATGTGTATAACTCATATCATCAACTCTTATCATGCACATGATTAAAAGGATATTCATTTAAAGAGCATACAAGGTATGGTCGCCGAACCAACCGCCCTTGAAAGGGTAGAAGTTTTCAAAATTAATGTTTTAAAAATAGTTTAGAATAGATTGAAAATACTACCATATGAAGAATAAATAACAAATTTAAAGTAGTTTTGAGAAACTAGTTAAAGATCCTTCAAATATGAAACCAAATCATATATCTCATGAGACATGCTAATTACATAAAATTGACACACAAGATCTATAAAGCACATACATAAGCTCATGAAAAGAAATTCATGAGTAAATAAAAAATTAATGCACAATAATCATGTGAATAACACATTCATGAAGATAAAATAATAAAGCTCAAAAACCAAAACTAGCATAAAATTCTTTTTCTCAAAAATATGATATATCATACAATCATGTAAAAATCATCAAAACTAGAATATACAATGTACAATCAAACATAAAATGAGTACACAAATGAAATAAAATATGTATAATATTAAGAACACGTGTATCTCAAAAATTGTACATGCATAACACAAATTTTAACATGATTTGCATATGGACATATAATATAAACATATAAATCAATATATGCTTTAACTAAGGCTTATAAAAATATAAGTCAACCAGAGAAATAGGCATGTAAATTCATTTGAAAATATGAATAAAGTTTTTCAAAAATACATGCATAGGTAACAACCAATTAACTTACCATTAAGTATAAAACACTATATGATTGAGTTTAGGTTACTACACTAGCATATAAGCATTTAAAAATAGTTTTAAAAGTGGAGGATGAAATGGTTACTAATACCGATGTAGCCAGTTCATTTCTCCAAAAATAAGGTGGTTCTCCCACCAAAATTTCTTGATAGCGATGCATCTATGATATGTCCGTCAAACATTGATTGCATTTACTACCAAGGTACCAATCCTCTCACGGTTTGTGAGAATCCACACCTACATCAAAAATAAGTGCTGGAGATTTTGGTACCCATATCTTTTTGGGTCTATGGGGGTTAGTAGCAATAAGAACCCAAACATTTTTATTTGCAAAATTCAAAGAATTTAATCTATCAAAATAAAATTTTACAAGATGGCCTTTGCGGCCACAATGTGTACATGTGTACACTCTAGCATATATATGAGCGTTATGAGTGTGAACATGATGTGCATAAGATGTATGCCGTGTAGGATGTACATGAATATGTGGAATACGATTCTTGCGAAACATAAATTTCAATCTATTATGGTTAATAGCAAATTGGCTCAAAGTGGAGCCCAAACAATCAATGTTCTTCTTCAAAATACATATACCATTTTAAATTTTAGAATTAGAAACATGAGCATGAGAAACAAAATTTTTTTTCTTTTTAGAAATAGAAATCTTTTCTTTTCCAATTAAAATATTTTTCTTTTTCAAAGATTTATTTTCCTTTAAAACAATCTCCTTTTCTTTTTCCACCAAAATAACTTGGTTTTTTAAAAAATTCATTTTCTTTTGAAATAATACTCAATTTTGAAGAATCATTTTTATTTAACAAAGAATTCTATTCTTTCTTCAACTTTTCATTTTCAATTTTAACAATCATATTTTTTAAGAAGTATCTTGCAAAGCAATGTAAGATCATCATATGGAATCTCTTCTTCAAGCTCGGAACCTGAATTTACCTCAAGGGGGTCATCCCCTTGGACCATGTAGCACATGTTGGAAGCATTACTTTCTTCATCCGTGTCACTCTCCTTATCATGTGACATTTTTTCTCCAAGAGTGATGAGAGTGTTACATACTATAAAAGCCGAATCAATGTTGGCAACTCTAGATATATAATCTTCATTTAGGGTAAACTTTAAAGCATGAATGGCTTTTGCATTAGCTTCAAGATACTTGCCATTAACAAAATATGAATCTTTAATGGTGACAAGATAAACATGAATACCTAGGGCTTTGAGGTACATAGATATCTTAACTTTCTAAATTTGAAAGTTAGGAGTATCAAACATGGGAGGTACAATGAAATCCATGCATGCGCACTCAAATATTGTGATTAGAAAAAACAAGAATCTTTAACTCTAGGTTGTTAGACCCAAATCATGAGCACTAAGCTCTGATACTAATTGTAGAGGGGGGTGAATAGGTGAAATGCTAATCTAATGCCTAACTATGCGAAATTAAAAACTATTATGAAAACAAAATAAACACACAAAGTATAACCAAAGAGTGTAGTTAAATTCTCGGTAAAGGGCTCTGGACTTCTCCTCAAGATTCCTCTAGATTAAGAGTTGAGGTGCTACTTTAACTCTCTTGGATAAATACAAGTGTGAGCATATAAACAATATCAAGCATGTGATGAATAGACAAGGAATAAGAGCATGCAAGATATCAATCAATCCCAAGCATATATATCAATTAAGCACAGGTAGTATCAAGCATATAAAGATGTAAACAATATAAGCATGCAAGATATATAAACAAAAGTGAGAGAGGGAGAGATAAACATCGCAAACACAGGAGAATTGTTTCGAGGTTCAAGCCACTTGTCCTACATCCCCGCCTTCACCATGATGAAGGATTTCCACTAAAATGATCTCACAAGATCACTCGGTGCCGCAACATCTGCAACGAGCTCCCTCAAGAACTCTTGGACCCGCAAGTCTCTCACTTGTTCCTGCAAGAATAACACACGCGAACTTACTAGCTCGCTGAGCCCGCAACCTCTACAACTCCTCAAATATAAGATGTGGAACACTTGGTGATCTCTTCTCTGGATCATCAACAAACACTCTCAGAACAAGGATCTTAGAGAATGGATATAGCAATGGAAAACTCAAGCTTGTGTCAGAAAAACTAGATAGAATGGTGGTGGAAAACACAAGAAATTTTTTAAAAACACAAGAGAAATACTCTTGATAAACTCTCTTTTTGATATGGAAATGAAGCTCTAATACTTGTTAAAAAAAACTCTGTAAAAGAGCTCTTGAAAACACCCTAAAAAATTTTACTCAAAACTGGCCAAGAGAACCCCTATTTATAGGGTTCCAAACACTAGCCATTGGGCATAGTTTTTTGGCTAGATTGACTTGTCGGTCGACCAGCCAACGGTCAAAAATCGGATCGTTGGGATTGTCAGTCGACCGCCCATGCCAATTGCATTGTCGATTGACCGCTCGCTTGACTGGGACCAACCCGAGAATTGGGTTGATCCAGTCGTCGACCGCTCAGGTTAGTCCCAGTCGGTCGACCGTGCGGTCGACAGGGCCAAGGCCAAAGGGCTTATGTATGTTTTGTGCATACCGGTCGACCGCTAGCAGCCTAAATAAGGGTTTTTCAAGTTTAAATCTTGGACTTATAAACCCTAAATATTCTAATAAAATTTAATAACATCCACAAAAATGAGTTCTTATCAATACTTTTAAATATAAATATGTGTGATCAAAAATAAACACCTATAACAAACAATTGAACTATTTTTTAGCATTGAAATTTAAGCTGAAAACAAAAACCATAATTTCCAAAAAAAAATCAACTTTTGAAATGGAAAACTGATTTTTTCCAAAACTTGTATAGATACAAAAATAAGATAGTGAAACACATTTGAAGTATAGTGTGTATGTATAGAATCCAATACACATAGTAATAATATATCTTTGTTTTGATAATAAATTCCAAAAGAAGTTTTGATAAAACAAAACTTAAGACCATGGACTAAAAACATCAAACTGAGTTTTTCTAAACATACGAAGTATCAATGTATATGGATGAAATACAATATACAATATACATATTCTAAACTTATTTTGACGAACTCTATTCATGAAACATAAAGATATGTTCTTGGAATTCAAAGACAAAACAGTTAAGCTTAAAGTCAAAACTGTTTATTATGAAAATAGTATATAAATCTTTTTTTTTATGTGTGTGTGTGTATATATGACTTTGAGTAATCGACAACTAATCTATCCTTTATATTTTATCCTAAAATAAAAATCTTAAACTTACAAACTTGACGCAAGTCTTCTCTTGAAAATCTTTTCTCCATCTTGACTTGGTCCAAACTTGATCCATGAGTTAGACTCCTCTTTGAGTACTTGATGCGATCTTGAAGCTCGAGCTCTTGAATCAACATGTGCTACCTTCAAAACTTGACTTCAAATTTTTTGTTGAAGCTAAACACCGACTAAGATCTTGATAAAATATCTGAAACTTTAATGAGCATAGGATCATTAATACTATAACTACTTGAGTTAATCATCAACAAAACTAGAGTGATGGGCCTTTGGGCCAACAGATTCTTCTATTGATCTTCGGTTAACTAATTGGATTCATAAAAATCCGAGTTTAACTGGCATTCATTTAGTGTTATCTTCTCTGATATGCATTGATCTTCAGCTAGAATTGCCTTTATCTCTTTGTTTTTGAATTAATCTGAATTTAGATGGGCTCTTGGCCTTGTCTTCTCTCAACTTTCATTTAGTAAAGGCCATGCCCATAATTAGACCAAAGATAATTAAACAGCAGAGTTTATCAAACAATAAATATGAAAATATGATGATAAATATGCAATAGTAGTGACTGATCAACGATCGAGGACCATCTGCTTCCACTCGCGATCGGTTACGCCTATTGTTTCTTTATTTGATCTCTAACCTCGTAGTGCATATGAAGGAATTGATCTTCACACTGCTACGATGGCTGGATGCTAGCGACTGGTTCTTGTGGAAACGAGGAGTCGGTATTCTCATTGATGTGCGATCGATCGTCAGCAAGTCGGGGAATCATGTCCCCAACGGTGCTGACAGCTCTGGTTCCAGTCATGGCGGCATTGTGAAAGGATGTCTGCTTCTTCGAGGCCATCTTTCTATGCGACAGGCTTTTTGAGGAGGTTCTAGGTTGTTAGGGGGGAGAGATCTTGAGTGTAGGAACTCAGATTTCAATGAAATTACCAATTTGTGGTTGGTTTTTCTGATATGATTGATCGAATGGTCAATCTCGCATCATGAGGTTGAGGGAATCTGTATTATCGAGAAGATTTCAACACAGAAAGCAAGCAAAGACGTGAAATTTTTATGTTAAAATCCAAATTAGAAAAATCACAGAGAGAAAAGATAGAATTCACTATTTTTAAGAGATTATAATAAATTTTCTCGAGTTGTACTGTGTTTACAGTCTTCCAGATCCAATCCCTTCTCTCGCAAAAGAAGAATATTTATTTGTACTAAATTGTTGACCTGAAGGCGGGTGGAGCGCCGTTGAGTTTGACGTAACTACCACCATCTTCATGTGCAAATTTGTTGTAACGACTGCGATTGTGGGCGTTTCATTGTTGTGATCGCCAGCCAAAAATGCTACCCAATCCATAACTGCTCAGGTTAGAGGCATTTCACGTTATGAACATAGGGGAAGTTAGGCTGTGTAACTAAAAACGAAGATCAAAAAGGTCTGTTGCTGTAGCTATCTTGCTCGAAGCGGAAGTCTCTGGAAAGGAGTAGACCTCGATTTGGCTGGAAGCATGAGAGTTCTCGGGAACAACTGAGTGTCCTCAGAGGGAGAAGCGGCTTCAGGAACAGCTGTGTGTCCTCAGAGATAGGAGAGGCTTCATGAACGGCTAGACACGTGTCACGATCTTACTGAGGGTCAAAATCCGATACTACACCAATAAGGATTTTTATCTACCTAAAATTCCTTTTTGATAATTGTTTATTAGTTAAATTTGCATTTTTCTTATTTTTACCATAGATTTTCAACTTTATATATTTTCTCATTTATATAGTGATTACCCTCTATATTGATCGTCTATGCGGTGGACTTGAAGCCTCTAATTTTTATTTGTGTGCATCTGTGTGCCTCTTGGTTAA
Source organism: Agave tequilana (assembly GCA_038442645.1). Taxonomy (NCBI): domain Eukaryota; kingdom Viridiplantae; phylum Streptophyta; class Magnoliopsida; order Asparagales; family Asparagaceae; genus Agave; species Agave tequilana. The sequence goes on along the minus strand of JAVJIF010027264.1, from coordinate 30,105 downwards.
CTCATTAGCGGAAGCTTGTATAGGTTTTAGGATGTAGTTATCTTCTATAAAAACACAATTATCATGGTGTGAAGGATTAGCAGATAGAGCAGCTGAGATGAAGAAAAGAGTACAAGTCAGTTTGCAAAGCACAGTTCAGTTTCATAATAACAAAAAAATTGCAATAATGCCCATGTCCTATGTAGGTTATAAGTTTGTTATCTCTCTCTCTCTCTCAACCCTCTACTCTTTATATCTTGCATTGTTTTTCTTGCTTATATCTATATGCTTGAAATTGTTTGTGTGCTAACATTTATATTCAATCAAGAGAGCTATTGAAGCACCTTAACTCTTAATTTAGAGGAATCGTGAGGAGAAGTTCCAGAGCCCTTCACGGGGAATTCAGATTCATTCTTGGTTACACATTGTGTGTTAGTAATTACTTTTTAATTTCACATTATTTGTTGCTAGATTAGCACTACACCTATTCACTCCCCTCTAGGTGTACTTTCAGATTCTTGATGGTGTTGAAGACCTCATTGATCGGGACTTCAGCGGAGTAAAGTGTTCCATCGATCTATGCTTGTCTCTTGTGAGTTGGTTTCCCCTAGAGTCAAGCTTGAATGTGGTCAAGAGCTTTGTGCGGAGACTCTGACTTCGCTCCACCATCGCCTGGCTTTACAGAGCGGTTGAATGAAGCTTTCGTCGCCTCTTAAAGCTGGATGTAAGACTGAGCTCTCAAAAGAATCTCGCTTATCTTGGTGACATTGTCCTTCAAGATGTGTCTGTACAAGGGATGAGTAACTTGCAGTCCGCTGATGAACGCGAGCGTGGAGACTTCTTCACCACAATTGGACACTTTGGTTAGCTGCCTTTGAAAGAAGTTGATGTACAACTTGAGATTATCTTCTTGGCTCATCTTGACGAATAGGAGATGATGGCTATTTCTCTTGGCCTCTTGGTGAGAGGCGTACTGGATGAGAAATGCCTCGGTCACTTTCGTGAAATGTGGATAAAGCGCGGTGGTAGAGAATAAAACTAGTATGAGGCTGCTTCTTTTAGGCTGGAGGAAAAAGTGAGACACTTGATTGGATCATTGCAGGAGTAGATCACCATCTTGTCCCGAAAGTGTCAGATGTATTGAACTGAATCACTTACTCTAGAGTAGTAGTCAAAAGTGAGAGTTGAGAATTTTCTCAGAAACTTGAACCATGGATCTCTTCAGAAAGAGGAGAATCATGGACTTTTGTGATCGGAGTTGGGTGATCCAGCGACTTGGCCTCCACGATCTGCTTCTGGATCAGCTCGTCGAGGGCAAAGAGATTGGGAGAACTAAGCTCGCTCCCAATTTGTGCTGAATTGTTCTGAAAGGCTAAGACTTAAGCTTGGAGCTGTTGGTTGAGCAGTCTCAATTTCTCTTGCTCTCAAAAGATATTCTCGCGGATTGATTGAGTAGAAACCGGCACAAAAAAATACAGAATTTCAGAACATAAGAATAGATAGTGCAAGGTACTCAATATTACCGCGATAGCAGGTGGCTATGCGGGTCGTAATCCACAAGGAGGGACTTGCGATGGAAGCGAGTAGTAAGTCCTCTTTTAATTCACTTAAAATGGTTAAAAGTTCTTCTCTTGTTTTTGTTAAAAAAAAGAAAATAAAGTCTTTGGTTAAGTAAGAAGAAAGTGGTACATTGAGAAGGTGAAGGAAATGAAAAATAAGTTTACACAAGAAAAGTGAAAATAGTAAATAGAAAAGAGTTGTGATTGTTGGTAATCTAAACTAAATATTAAAATAAAGGAAGAAAAACCTTAAAAGTACTTACTAATCTCTTTCGGCTGATAACTTACCTTGAATCCTTGGCAAAGACTTACCTCGTCTTGAAGGCGAGCAAAGCATGGCAAATAGAATCTTCGCCGTTCTCAGACTTAAATTATGAATTTAAGTGCAAGCAGAAAATAAATAGAACTATCCATCACCATAAGCCATCAAGGGCACTTGCAATGGCAAGGCAGGTTCGATGCTTTAGATTTCATTTAGATTATCATCAAAACCCGATAGAAGAAGAGTAAGAGAAGAAGAAGAACATAAAAAATGTAACTTTGATTCGATTTAAATAACAATAAAAGAAAAAAGGAACTTACTTACACCAGTGTCATCCTCAGTACAAGCTTCACTCTCATTCTCCCAGGAAACTCACCATTCCTCTGAATTACATAAATAAATAAAAATTATATAAAAGAAAACTAAAAATCCTAAGTTACAAACTAAAGAATAGCCTAGCCTATGCTCTCTGCTGAATCATTCCCTCTGACCTCAGAATTTGTAGGTATTTATAGGAAAAAATAACGGGGGAGAGCGTTTGAAGATTGGGGGAGCAAACGCTCCCCAAATCTTACCAGAATGCGGTGAATCCGTCGCGGATCTGCAGCCCGCGTGTGGCCAGATGGCCACACTCAGGGGTGCAGACTCTAGTTATCCTCCTATTGGCTTTTATCCAATAATATTTCAGATCGATTTTCTAGTTTTGACGATTCTTCTGTTGATCTTCGGTTAACTAACTAGATTTATAAAATTCGAGTTTAATCAGTATTCATTTAGTGTAATCTTCCCTGATATGTAATGGTCTTCAGCTGAAATTTCCTTTATCTCTGTGTTTCGAATTAATCTGAATTTAGATGAACTCTTGGGCTTTATTTCTCTCCTCTTTCATTTAGTAAAGGCCCTGAACATAATTAGAGAAAAAGATAGTTAAATAGCAGAGTTTATTAAATAATAAATATGAAAATGTGATGATAAATATGCAATATCAGTGACCGATCATACCCCCCACACTTATCTTTTGCTCATCCTTGAGCAAAACAATATAATAAAAACAGAGCTAACCTATTAACTCACTTTCGTAGGAATCACGGTTGTACTTAGCATGTGCAACAAGCCGTTAAACCTGTAGGTTTCCCTAGAGGACGAGTTTTATCTCATGAGGATTTTTCGTGGATTACACAACAAAATCCATAAAGAAAAAGAAATAAAGTATTAGTATTTTCGAAAAGCATTTTGAAAAAAGAGAAATATTTGAAGTATTATTGTAAAATTTCAAGTAATCTATAAGTTATAGGAAAGCCGAATATTTCATTCCTAAACTTAGTCTCTATTCAAAAACTTGTTATCAATAAAGTTAGGAGACAAACTATATTTTTCATCTAGTTTATTATTTTATAAAAAAACATATGCACCTTTATGACAGTGAAATTTTGACTCGGAATTCTTTAACCCTAACTCTTTTGTCTTTTTTTTCATATTTTTGGTGGTATTATCCCTTAGTTATGTTAGGCTTTCTAATTTGCCCATGTAACGAGCCTTTAGTCAGTGACTCCCAAACCGAACGGTTTTAGGGCACCGGGTGAGAAAACACCCAAAGGACTTAAGGACTCGAGCAAATAAGGCCACAAAACTAAGAATTTATTTATTATATGGACCACTTTTAGGCGTGAATACTTATGCTTTATGAGGCATAATTACTCAGCTTAATCAAAGGACTTTTGATATATTATTTTTTCTCTTTTCTCTTTTTTTTTTTTCTTTTTTATCAGGCATATGAATCTTTGTTTTTAAACCAAGTGTGTAAATGTATAACTATGCATATTTCATCAAGGTAAAAATCAAACTAAATTTCTTTTCAAAATTCTTCCTAACCCTAAAATCAAATAAATAATCCTATTTTGACCAAATATAGGAAATCCTAATTATGGTTCTTCTATTCTTTAAAATTAACTTAATTTCTTACCAAAAAAATAGGTCATAATATTGCTTTCTCTTTTCAAAAGTTTTAAAAGCAAAGAAAATTTAATTTTTTAAATAAAAAAAAAACCTATGTTATGTTAGAACCCTCCCCCCACTTGTCTCATGCATCGTCCTCAATGTATAAATTAATACATAAATGCATTAAAAGAAAGAGAAGGAAAATGTTACCTTAAGGTGGTGATTCCGATGGGCCAATCGTTGTTGCCCAATCAAGATAATGTGGTGGTTCACGGAACCCACCTTTATTGACCTCTTTTCTATTTACATATTTACAATCCTCAATATGAATAGGACCATGCAAGATCCTATCATGAAATTTATTCCCTTTACATGACCAATCTTGAAAATCATCATTGAGTCATTATGGTTAATACTTATATCCAACAATAGAATGTGATTTTGTGGAATGGATGGTTTGGGCTCTGAAATGAAAAGTTCGGGAACCAATACTAATTCGGAAAAATCAAATTTGGGTTCGATAGTCAGTTTTAGTTCAAGAGTTGAGTCTAAATCAAAGAATTTAATCTCACATTCTTTTCCCATCAATGAAATATGACTACCCAAAAGATGTGATTCAATTTTAAAATCTATGGATACAAGAATCAATGTTGGCTCGGGAAATGGGTCAACTTGGGTAATGATACTGGAGTCAACAAAGATTTAAAATTGAATTGAATCACAAGGTTGTGGGTCGGGATCACATTCATGTTCAAGTTCAATTTCATTGAAATAAAAACTTGCCAATTTGTCATGTTCAAGATTTTGTGGTGAAATTGAATTTTGGTCAAAGTCTTCAAGATACCATGATTCTTGGTTTTTATCATAATGGTTAGGGCAATCTGGAGCGGTCAAATATGTGTTAGGCAGAGTTTCCTCATTCCTATTTTACTATGTTGATCAAATGACTCATTTGTGCTCTAGCCTATTTAGAGATTGGGAAAAATAATTTTTTGACTGAATCAGGTTTTTCAAACTCCTATCTAAGTCAGTAGTTCTTCTTCTTGTGGTGGACTTGAAAAATAGAGTAATGATCATGAATTTGAAAATCTTGATGGGATTGCGAGCCCGTAGGATTTTTGTTTTTGACCTATGGACTCAAAGAAGGCTTCATAACTCTTTTCTAAATCTGATTTTTCTTTAATAGGTTAATTTTGAAAAGGAGTATATGAAGGTGGATGTTGGTAAGGTTTTTGACCATATAACTCAGGAGAGTTGTATCCTCGCTGATTCTGTGAAGAGTGGTGATGATTGTTCCAGTCTTATTTATAATATTAGGACTAGGACTTATATTGATTCGGATAAGACCAGCCCGACATACTTGGTTGGTTAAAGTTATGATATGCCGGGTTGGTAATATTCGAGTCAAAAGAGGTCGGTGTGAAGTATGGATCACTACATGCATTGGAATAAAGACAAAAATCGTAATCCATATCACAAAAAATATCAAAAATAAAGACAAAAACAAGCAAATAAACAAACAAAGAAAAAAAATCTAACCTAAATTAGGGTAGACCTGAGACCTAAACGATTCCTAACTAGTTAGACTGTCCATGGGGGTACAATGCAGAATCTGACAACAAGTTAATCGGCTAGGTAGGGCAAGACCAACGGGAGGTATCCATGCCTAAGCAACGGGCCTAATTATACCAAATCACTGCTCTTCGATGTTTCCCTCTCAATCCCTAACCTTTGACACTGATTTGGTAAGAGTCAAATTTTAATCAACTTTTCCCTTAGGTTAATCTTCTATTGAGTCTGAGATGTCCGTAGGTCCGATGTCTACTCAGTTTTAAGTTAGACTTGGGTTAGTGAGTGAGGAGATTATTTGTGGGCTAAAGGAGGGTAATGACTTTCCCACCTTATCTTGTTTAAGGATGTGCCTTCAATCGTATTTGTGCAAGTGTATAAGTATATAGAAAAAGCAACACTTTAAGCAATATACATCACTCAAAATATGTTTTCTAACCTATATACTAGCACACGTATCTTGGCTCCAGCACTCTTCAATAGTAAATAGAAAATGTAATAAAATAACCACGTGCCTAAATGCAAATCTAAACCATTTTTAGCATTTACAATCAACCATTTACTGTTGAGTTAGACAGTATGTGCAGAGTATATTAAACGAGAAACAAAGGCATGCAGAAGCTAGATCATTGAAGTTCAGTCACCTTGCAAAAAGGCTAGGTGAGTAGTCCTCTCAAATTGCAGCGAATCTGCGGCTTTTACCGTGTGCGTGCGACAATATTGAGTTCTTCTGGGCTCTGCTTTCTATAGAAGAGTCCAGAGACACTTATATACCCACTAAAGCTCTCATTTTTTTGATATCAATCACTGCATACTAAGAACAGAGAAGAAAGTTAACTAATGAATTAAACATAAAAAAGAGTTACTTACCATCCCTCCCTGGCAACGGCGCAAAAATTTGACTGCGTTTAAACATGTGCACAGAAAAATACAAAATTTCAGAACTTAAGAATAGATAGTGCAAGGGACTCAATACTACCGTGATAGCAAGTGGCTATGCGGGTCATGATCCACAAGTAGGGACTTGTGATGGAAGCGTACAGTAAGTGTAACACCCCGCTCCCAGAATACGTACTTAGTTGCGTATTCATATTTTTTGATTTACTTCCTGTATTTATTTTGTATTATGAATTATATATGATAGTTTTGCCTTGGATCTGGATTCGTGAACTTAGAGAAGCCCTAGTCTGAACCGGGAGCCCGATCCTAGAGTATTGCTCGATTTGGTCTTTCTAATATTCTGATTTGACCATTTTCAGTTTCAAATATCGTTTCCAATATTCTAGATTTTTCATGATTTTCTGAAATTTTCCTGAATTAAGTTGTAAATCTTCAAAACTGGGGTTGACCAATTTCGCTGCTCGATTCTCGAATTTTAATTTACAAATGGAGTTGAAATTCTAAAAACGGCTTTTTCATAACTTCTTAAAATTATATTTTCTATCTAAATACTTTTTCTTAGATTTTTCTAAATTTATCGAAATTCCACTTGATTTGGTGTCGGCCAGTGTCACCGGTTGATTCCAAGAATTTTAGTTTACAATAGGAATCAAATTTATAAATTCCGCTTTAATATTTCTTCTTAAATTATATTTTCTTCTTCCAAAAATTTTCTGACATTTTTTATATTTTATCAAAATCCGGCCGACCCGGTGTACACTAGTATCGACGGTTGACTTTAGGATTTTTGTTTTGAAAACAGAATTGAATCTCTGAAAATTGATTTCGCTAAATATCTTAAAATAATATTTAATATTTTTGAAAATTTTTGAGAAGCTTTCGGAGTTACTTCATTTTTCGGGTTTTTCTAAAGTTTTCGGTGTTTTTCCCAGATACCGGAATTTATCCAAATATTATATTTATATTCCTCTCATTTTCTCTCTCCTTCCTCAGACATGAGTCTCACCAAATCTGAATTCAATCAATAAATGTAGAGATTCATTTACGTTCTGCATTTAATGCCTTTCAAGTCAGCTCTAACCAAGTCATTACGACTTTTGTCTTTTCTGTTAAACGCAATCTCGCATTTTTCTCCTTGGCGCGGCTCTCATCTCCACGTCTAGTTCACTTTTGCTGAGACGCAGCCCATTTTAGAATGAGACGCAAGTCTCATCTCTTTATCGTTTTTAAACTAATGGCAAACTTGTAATATCTCCAAATCCCTTTATATATATCCACCACCACCTTTCTTTCTCTCTCTTTCATTTTTCCTTTCCTTCTTCATTTACAGCCAACCAACAAAGAACAAACCACAGCCGTGCCTCCCTCCTTGGCCGGCCACCCTTCCCTCTTCTCCACCACCAACTCCTCCACCAATTTCTCTACCATATCCTCCTCCATTCCAACAACAACAACAACCTTAACACCAACCACACCACGATCTTCTTCCTCCTTTTTCCATCAAAACAACCCATTAACCTCCAAACTTCACCACTATTTCTACCACCACCTACTCCACCTTGGTCACCACCAACCATGCCATCTTCCTCTCCTCGTCGTACTCATCCCAATGAGTTATTGTTTTGCTCTCTGAAACCCCTTTTGCAAAACTCCATTTTTCCCATTTTAACTATACTTGCACCCCACAATTTGCTTGGGCTTGGAGCTTTGGCCACCTTCTCTGGCAAACTCCGGCCGCCGCCGGCGACCGGCCATGGCCGACCATCCCCCTTCCCTTCTTCTTTCTTTTCTTTCCTTTCCTTCTTTCTTTTCTTCCCTTCTTTCTTTCTATCTTTCCTTTTCTTTTCTTTCCTTCTTTCCTTCTTTCTTTCTTTTAATTCCTTTCCTGCGTCTCTTCTCCCTCATTCCCTGCGTCTTCCTCTCTCTCTTTCTACGTCTCTCTCTTTCTCTAATGTTAATTGCTAGACGCGAAGTTCACCCCGCGTCTAGGCAATTCGTTAACGCGATCCTCGCGTTCTTGTATCAACGCGACACGGAGCTCATACCCACGTCTGTGTTCTTCTCGTGTTAACGCGACGCAGAACCCACGTTCGCGTCCTTGTTCTTCTCATGTTATAGCTTAAACGCGGATCTCGAACCTAACGTTTGTGGCATCTACGCGATGCGACTCCCGCGTCTGCGACCCCGCGTCTCACTCTCAACACTGCAGCTCCATGTACCCTCTCTCTCTCCCTCTACACTCTCTCGGTGGACTTCTCTCTCAAGCTCTCTCTTTCTCTCTCCCCTCCCTCATTCTCTTTCTCTCTTTTGATTTCCTCCTCTCTATCTATCACTCTCTTTAACGCGTTTAAGCGTTGCTTACCTGAATTCCTGAGATCGGAGATTTCACTGTGTTTTCTAAAGATTTAGGCGAGCGTTCTCGCTTTCCTCTTGACTTTCCCGCTTCGTCGGGTCGACTTGGTTGTCTTATGTATTTGTATCTAGAACTAACACCTTCTCTGCAGGTACCCTAACCACTGGGTACAACCTTTGATGTTTAAAGTCCTCTGGACTTTCTTTATGCTACGCCTGGTAGGCGGACCTAGTGTCAACACTTTACCGCTTGCTCCGTTCTAGCGTAGTTACCCCGTGAGCATGGCTTCCCCGTGAGCGATATTATGGCGTTCATACGCTTGTTGCGACACGTGTGTCTAGCACGCTGCGAGCGGTAACCACGCCGAGCGTGATAGCATTTAGTGTTGTACATTAGCTTCGCTCCAGCTTGCTCAGCTCTGCTTGATTGTGCTCAGCTATTACTCTATCACTTGCCAAGTACATGCTTGATATGTTAACACTTGACATGCTTTTACTTGATACCTATCATCTACATGCTAATACCTGATACCTGTCTGTATCACTTGACAACTGATGTGATATCACCTTCAAGTCATATATCACCTGACACTCGACATACTACTACTTGACACTTGCCTCTTGTCATGACATGACTTATCACTTACCTCCTGACATACTAATACCTGACCTGTGATTATCACATTTATAAGAATACTATACTTGTTATCCTGTATTTTATATATACAGTGACCTGAATCTGCAGTACTCATGTACTCCTAAATTCCTGATCATGTCTTGCACCTGCTATTCCTGTAAATCGATAATTACATAATAAATCATAAAAAGGAACAACTTGCATCGGGTCGGGGGAAACTTGCGGCTATCAGTATATGTTCATGTTTACAGTGGCACTAGGTATGTTGATCAACTAAAATTTTCGGTCTGACCTGTAGGCCTCCAGGCGACCGAGGGGAGTGCTGGCTCCCTCCTTCTTAGTACCATCTTGATAAGGGCATTCTATAAGACCCTCATGTAGGCCTTGCGGCCGGTTCTATACACGGACAATGGAACGTCCTGGACCGTGGTCCTGGGTATGTACGGGACCCACTGTAAACATTGTTCGTTGATACCCCCATTGGTTTCCAATAACAACCTTGCTTTACTCAGATGTGGATATATATGCGCTGGGACGCTAGTTCACATATCTAGACATCAGGGTAAGATGAGTAATTATAATAATAAAAAAAAGATGCCAGCTATGGATCCGTAGTATGCTTTGCCATGTTTGATTGTATCGGGTTTTACTTCAGATTTCTAGTTTTATGATTATTATACTATACCCGTTCATATCCTGCCTTTTCACTTATGTTCTATTCCACCAGTCTCCTGCTCTTGTCTTTTCATATCATGAGTATTTCCTGCTTGATATCATTTGCTGTATATCTACTTGCTCCTGCATGCTTGTGTTTTCCATTGATTTGCAAAGGGAAAAACTTACAATAAAAAGTTAAGGAGCTAAATTACAAGTATTCTAAAAGATTACAAGTAGATCTCCTCAGAGATTCTGGAGAAGTGTGCCGATAGGAGTCTAGTCAGCGCGCGACCACTTTGTCCTTTGACGATGCGAGCGATGAGATTCCCTTCTCGCCTGATTCAGGGAATCAGAGAACAGAAGGTTGGTAGAACCCTCTTGCTACTTCTCAAAACCGCCTTCACTTAGAAATTCCTTCTCGTCTGGTTTTGGAGATTCCTTGAGAATAAGGTATTAGGGTATCAGCACCCTGAATAGAGAAGCAATTCGCTAAAAGTCTCTGAATTCTTGTGCGCACGGTGCGTTGTGAAGAAGTCTCTGCTTGTGGAGTCCTCTCTCTTTTTCAGAAGTCGTCCTGCGCATGTGTGTGGTCTCTCCTCCTTGTGCCCCTGGTGGGCTATTTATAAGGAGAGCAAGGGTATAATTGTCCCTCGAAAATATAGAAACAGATTGAATCAAATCTGTTTAAATCTGGAAAGTAGCCTTGCTGCGAGGCTAGGATCAGCTTCTGCGAAGCTAGAAATGGCAGGTCGGTTGACCCTCCTGATCCGTTTTGATTCTTTCCATATAATTAGAAGATTTTCCCTGATCCTCTTACTCATTTTAGGAGAGTCAGGAGATTATGGCAATCAATTGCCAAATTTGATCTCAGATTTTATCTTGATTGGATTTGACCTTGATCCTGAATAGATTTGATCTCATCTGGAGATTTGATTGGTCAAAGGTTGATCATAGCAGACCCGCAGCAGCGCTGCCCGCTTTGAACTAATAGTGGAGCCGGAGGCAGTATCTGGCGAAGTCAGAAGAAGGCTCTTCGGCGAAGCTAGATGTCGTCTGTGGCGAAGTTACCACATACCCTTCTGCACAGTTGCGTATGGCTTCAGGCGAAGTTGGATGATCTTAGCCTCTCAGGAGAGGCTATCCCTTTGGGCTCATGTGATGCTAAGTGCTAGCATCTTAGACCTGCTGAGGTCTGTTCAGAGACAATCCGGGCTCACTGTCTGCTTGCTGGATCAGTGGAGTCCAAGTTGCTTCCTTGTCCCTCGGAGATGGGTGAAAACTGGTCGTCAGCTTGTCTGTCACTTGTCATTTGTAAATGTCAACAAGTTTAGACATTGTTCGGGCCAGTAAGAATCTTGTCTTTTTTAAGTGTCAACAGCTTATGCTCACGACACGATTTTTAATGCATATTTATGACTTGGATTTATCGATACACATGTGCTTATCTCAGCGCGCCATCTGGCTTTCGCATCACCACTCACCGGCGAGTTCTGACTCCTCTGGATCCTCATGTCCAGGTCTTGGAGCTTGGAGGATTCTCTCAGTTACTGATCAGAGTGGCGCAGCGGTAGCGTGGATCTGCATTAGATCATCCAGAGCCCCATCCTTCCAGGCCCCCTGCTCGGCTCTAGAGTTTTCCTATTATGACTCTGAGCCTCCTTTTGTACAGTTCATACTTGTACATCTCCTTGTATTCTCGCATTTGTACCATATTGGTGATGTAATATTATTGTAATATTTAGTCACTTCCTGTGATAACTTTGTAATTGTACTCATGTGTTGGAATGTATAATGCACCACGTGCTTCCGTACTCTGATTCTTACCTGTACTGATGCTTAGCGTATATACATGAGGGTATTGCTGACCTGCGTATATACGTCGCAGTAACGTCTCCGTACCCGCCGGGTCGAGGCGTTACAGGATGGTATCAGAGCCTAGGCTCTCACATCCTTAGTACAACAAGTCGGCAAATTAATGGTAAAGAAATTTGCAACTGGAATGCATGAGTCGTGGTTATACAAATCGACTACAAGTATAAAGTTATACATTCTCTCTTGATAATCTTACCCTTGAATTCTGAAGTCCTCCCATCCTTTCATACTTCAGTTTCTCGTTATTCTTAGACCAACTCAGACATGAAAAGACGGGAAAATCATAACGGTTCTGGTTCTTCTTTGAGTAGCCCTAATGGAGGAAGTGTTGATTTGAGATGATTTCTGCAAAATATGATGAAAAACTAACAAGAACAGACGAAGGACCCGCACCAAAGATTATTGGTTGCACTCTGGGAACAGAAGCCAGGTAACATGTCAGATTTCAGGAAATTACAGCCGGCAATCTTTTCGGGCATGGAGGAGCCCTGGATGCATAGCAGTGGCTGGTAAACATAATGGATCTTCTGAAGGCAACTCGAATCCCTGACGAAAACCAAGTGGAAATGACCAAGATTCAGTTAAAAGATATGGCCAGGACGCGGTGGTTGGTGGAAGCAGCGAGACTGGAAAAAGCCCATCACTTGGGACCAGTTCTCGAAGGATTTTTATGAGAAGATTCTTCTCTGTAATAGCTCAGAAAGAAATGAAAGAACGATTTATCAAATTGTAGTAAGAAGATTGTGAAATCACCTAGAGGGGGGGTGAATATGTGATAATGCTAATCTAATGAACTAAATACGGAATTTAAAACTAATTGCAACAACACACAAGTAAGTATATGATATAGTAATATGAATCAATACACAAAGTAAAGAGAGAGAAAGTAAGAGTCAATGGATCAAGCGCAAACAACAAGATCTGTTTTGAGGTTCGAGCACCCAGCTCTACATCCCCGCCTTCACCTAGAAGGATTTTAAATCCACTAGCTTGTCCACACAGGACTCCCACACAGGGAACCTCCACCGAGGATTTGGGGCAATACAATAAATAGGAGTACCCAACTCCTCTCTTTACAACCACAACCTCTCACTAGAGGCAAAGCACCAAGCCAACCAAAACAATCACCTCACAACTTAAGGGATAAGCACAAAGCTACACAATGATCACCTCACAACTAGAGGGATGCAACCCACTTGCACAACCTCCTCAACACTATGAGGGAAAGGCACAAAGCCAAGCAAAAATAGGGTTACAACTTGGTGATCAAATAATCACAAACCAATCTCTTTTTCTCACAAACACAAAGATCCTATAGATAGGATAGAATGAAGCTCAAGTGTGTGAAAAACCAAGGAATGGAAAACAAATACTCAAAGAAAATCCTGGGAAAAACTGAAATCAAGATAAAGAAGTTGAATCAAAAACTCTTTTCCCAAAAACACTTTTCTTTGATTTTCCAAACCCTAGAAAACACCAAATAGATTGTAAACTTTAGAGCCCAAAACTTCTTTTTGATTGCTGTGAAAATACTAGAGAGTGAGGAAAAGTTAGCTCAAAAATTCTTGGAGAAAAACTATCTTAAATGAGGTATATAAAGCCTCTTTTCAAAACTAGCCGTTGGCAGCAAATAAGGCCAGTTTTGACCATCCGGTCGACCGGCCGGTCGACCAGCCAACAGTCAATTTTTGACCGTTTGTTGCTACCAGTCGACCGCCCGGTCGACCATGCCCCGAACCAGAGAGCAACGGCTCTCTGGCCGGTCGACCGCTCGGTCGACCGGAGCAAACCCGAGAGTGGGTTGCTCACAGTCGGTCGACCGCTCGGTCGACCGGCTCAATGGGTTGGCTGTGTGCACGTATCTATGCACGTCTGGTCGATCACTACGGTTGACCGGCTTCTGGTCCGGTTGACCGCACGGTCGACCGCCAGAGCCTGGCAGTTCAGATTTAGGATTGAAAATTTAGGTTTTTAATGGCTTAAAAATTCCCATAAAATCTCTAAAATTTCACAAAAATAGTTTTATCATTATACCTTGAAATACAAACTTGTATTAAAAATTTTAACACAAATTTCAAACATTTTAAACCATTTTTGTGTTAAGGAAATATTACCGAAAACCAAAACCTGTATTTTTCCAAACTTGAATTTTCCAAATGAACATCCGATTTTTTCAAAACTATTCAAATACAAAAACATGATATTTAAATACTTTGAAGCATGATGCATATGGATAGAAGTCCAATATACATGAAACATATACATATCATAGTTTTTGACTTTATTTCCAAAAATATGTTTTGTTAAAACACAAAACCTAAAACACATGAATAGGTATATCAAATTAAGTTTGTCTAGGATATGAAGCATACATGTATATAGAACATATCTAATATACATAAACACATGTAAACTTGTTTTGATACTTATCTATTCATGAAAACCAAGATCGGTTAAACCAATCAAACTGAAAACCAAAATCAAAACATGAAACATGTGTGTGTTGTGAACTTGAGCATATCATACTATTCTAATCTTTACAAATGGATCTAAACACAAAACTAAACTAGGTACCGAGATCTTCTTGTAGAGCGTCGTCTCCAAGCCGACTCGATTCAAAACTCCGTGATCCACCGAGCTAGACTCCAACGAGTGCTATGTAAGATCTTGATGCTCGGGCTCTGGAATCACCATGTGAAAGGCTTCAAAACTCCTTTGTTAAAGCAATCACCAACTAATATCTTGGTTAATGATCTGAAACTAAACATCATAAGATTATTAGCATACATAACTACATGAGTTAATCATCATCAAAACTAGAGTGGAAGGCCTCTGGGCCAACAGATTGAATTGTAAATAAGTACACTGTAAAATTCCTAAGACATAGTCGGTCGATGTCTTACATGGTGGCTGACAAGGAGAACCGAACAAGCAATATTTTAGTTAGACCTGAAGATGAGGATCAAGATGTTTCTTATTTCCAAGTAGCCCAAGAACTATTCTCAAGTTTTTGCCATCGCTCAGGAAGTAGAACGGACCTGGAAAAGAAAGATCAGGATGAGATGCAGATGAAGTTAGCGAAGAGACCCTCTCAGTTGATGGAAGTTGAAGACTTAGACAGGCCACTGGATGCCCTACTAGCTAAGCCATCCCTCCAACCTTGCCCTCAGCATATGACATGTGGATATTGTCTGAAGCCGGGCACCTACAACACAACCGCCAGAAAGGTTATGAATTATGTCGTATACAGGTCTGGAGATTAGTTGAAAAGTGACTGTCTGTTCAAGGAGACAGAGAACATCGAACCGATCAGATCAACTCATCCAGTATCACCATTGGGAAGGAATCCAGGACCTACTGCCA
The DNA here is from genome assembly GCA_038442645.1 of Agave tequilana. Classification (NCBI taxonomy): domain Eukaryota; kingdom Viridiplantae; phylum Streptophyta; class Magnoliopsida; order Asparagales; family Asparagaceae; genus Agave; species Agave tequilana. The sequence goes on along the minus strand of JAVJIF010027264.1, from coordinate 15,017 downwards.
GAATAACCTCGCTTCATCCCCAGCATCAAGCATGGAGTTATACACAAAAGAGACCAAGAGCTAGGGCACATGGTAGAAGGAGGAAAACATATAATCTGACTGAAGAGGAAGTCAGGATACTGATGGAGTGAGAACAGAAAAGGATGCTCAATATCTGAAAAAGGAACCCTGAAGGTACTGACCGTAACCATTGTCCCCATTTTTAGCATGTCCGGGAGTTGATAAATTCTCTATATCATATCCTTCTCATTGCACTATCATCATCAATCTTAGTCCGTCCGTGTCTACCTCCCTTTTTCATGATTCCTATCTCTTCTATTTTTGCTATTCTAATTTTTGGAATCCTTATGTCAACTCAAGATATGCGTAGACTAGAGAAGTAACAACAGGGCAGATGTGGTTCGCTCTCATTATGTTCTGGCATTCCTTGACTCTGGTACATCATATTGTCTTATATTGGATAGATCTTCGGCTTCGCATTCTATTCTTGTATTTATGGATACATCACGGGGGACCAGTACATTATGCGAAATAGTCATCGCTTATATAATCAGATAGACTGTATCATTACATGAGGAGTGTCAGTACAAAACAGTATTCCAGAATCAAGACTTCTGGCAGACAGAGTTATGGTATTTTCCATTTTTATTACTGCAATAGCGATCATGATTTCTTCGACTATGTTCATGGAACTCGGGTATTCTCAGAGCTGATTTGTAGTCAGGTTATTATTTAGAAGACAGCATTCGGGACACGTTTTGGTTATTATAATTTCTTGATCATGTTCTCAGAGCAACTAACTTCTGGCAGTCTTTATTGATTTGGTGGACCATAGGCTCCGCTAGCCTCGCCAGGCGAGGGTCATGCTCTAGTCACCCATGGATCTAGCCGGGTGTGGGCTTCGCTGCCCTGGTGCTCAGCATTTAGCATTGTGTTACGCGCTGGCTTCGCCGCGTGAGCTTTGCCATATGCGAGCCTCGCAGAGCGTTAGCTTCGCTACACCCTAATGCTTAACACCTGAGTTGTGCTACGCGATGGCCTCATCTAGACTTGGCATCGTCCGTGGCTAGTCCCTTCAGTGCTTAGCACTCTAGCTGTTCCTCAGATTTCTTTCACCTAACATGTTTTCATGGATCCGCTGAACATGGTTTTATTGTTATATCTGAGCTATCGCCATGATCCTTGTCAATGATCCATTCGACCAATCTTGCAGGGCTCAGATATCTTCTACAAGTTTCATCTGCAGTCGGGTTATCATTCAGAAGTCAGTATTTAGAATTCTTCACAGTTATTCTATATTCTTGGCTACATCTTTCAGAGTTAGCAACGCCCAGTATACATAAATTCTTAATTATTGGTCTTCTTGATTCATACTCAGTATTATCAGAGTTTTCCTTATCCTGGGTATTCTGGTCTGCTCTCGGGGAAATAGGGTGTATGCAGCACATCAGGAGTTCTACTGCAGATTCTTTATCAAGGACAACATCATGTCATGCAGGGTTTTATATTATATTATAGATTTCAGCACTACAGATTTCTATGGATTTCATCAGCTTTGGTTCGTAGTCTGAAAGAAGTATTATTGATTATCTCACCAAGTCAGCTCACTTTATATTATTCAGGATGAGTTAGTCTTTTGAGGTTCTGGTAGTGTTCTTTTATCAGCAGACATCAGATCAGTATTATTATGGCACCGTCAGAGGATTTATATACGGCAGAAGTGTAGAGATGTCTTAGTCCTAAGCTTACCGTTCAGTCAATTTAGGAGAACGGCCCAAAGTTATTCACATCTTGATTGGTATAATCCTCGTTCTTATCCTTCCTGTGTTCATCTTCCCCTTATCGAAATTGCGAGGACGCAATTTTTTGTAAGGTGGATGGAATGTAACACCCCGCTCCCGGAATACGTACTTAGTTGCGTATTCATATTTTTTGATCATATTTTTTGATTTACTTTCTGTATTTGTATTGTATTATGAATTATTTATATGATCGTTTTGCCTTGGATCTGGATTCGCAAACTCAGAGTCAACCCTAATCTGAACCGAGAGCCCGATCCTAGAGTATTGCTCGATTTGGTCTTTCTGTTATTCTGATTTGATCAATTTCAATTTCAAATATCATTTTCTAATATTCTAGATTTTTAATGATTTTCTAAAATTTTCCTGAATTAAGTTGTAAATCTTTAAAATCGGGGTCGACCAATTCCGCTGCTCGATTCTCAGATTTTTAATTTATAAACGGAATTAAAATTCTAAAAATGGCTTTCTCATAACTTCTTAAAATCATATTTTCTATCTAAATACTTTTTCTGAGATTTTTCTAAATTTATCAGAATTTCACTGGATTTGTGTCGGCCAGTATCACTGGTTGATTCAGGAATTTTAGTTTACAATTAGAATTAAATTTCTGAATTTGACTTTTATATTTCTTCTTAAAATTATATTTTCTCCTTTCAGGTATTTTCTGAGATGTTTCAGATTTTATCAAAATCCGGCCAACCAGATGTAGACCGGTATCAACGGTTGACTTCAAGATTTTTATTTTGAAAACATGATTGAATCTTTGAAAAACAATTTCATCAAACATCTTAAAATAATATTTATTATTTTAAAGAATTTTTTAGAAGCTTTCCGAGTTACTTCATTTTTGGGCTTTTTCAGAGTTTTTGGTGTTTTCCCCAGATACCGGAATTTATCCAGATATTATATTTATATTCCTCTCATTTTCTCTCTCCTTTCTCTGACGCAAGTCTCACCAAATCTGGATTCGATCAATAAATACAGAGATTCTTTTCCGTTCTGCATTTAATGCCTTTCAAGTCAGCTCTGACCAAGTCATTACGACTTTTGTTTTTTCTGTTAAACGCAATCTCGCGTTTTTCTCCTAGACGCGGCTCTCATCTCCGCGTCCAGTTCACTTTTGTTGAGACGCAGCCCATTTTAGAAGGAGACGCAAGTCTCATCTCTTTATCCTTTTTAAACTAATGGCAAACTTATAATATCTCCAAATCCCTTTATATATATCCACCACCACCTTTCTTTCTCTCTCTTTCATTTTTACTTTTCTTCTTCATTTACAGCCAACCAACAGAGAACGAACCACAGCCGTGCCTCCCTCCTTGCCGGCCACCCTTCCCTCTTCTCCACCACCAACTTGTCCACCAATTTCTCTTCCATATCCTCCTCCATTCCAACAACAACAACAACCTTAACACCAACCACACCACCATCTTCTTCCTCCTTTTTCCATCAAAACAACCCATTAACCTCCAAAACTTCACCACAATTTCCACCACCACCTACACCACCTTGGTCACCACCAACCATGCCATCTTCCTCTCCTCGTCGTACTCTTTCCAACGAGCTATTGCTTCGCTCTCCGAAACCCTTTTGCAAAACTTCATTTTTCCCATTTTAACTACACTTGCACCCCACAATTTGCTTGGGCTTGAAGCTTTGGCCACCTTCTCCGGCCAACTCTGGCCGCCGCGGCGACCGTCGGCCATGGCCGACCATCCCCCTTCCCTTCTTTCTTTTCTTTCCTTTCATTCTTACTTTTCTTTCCTTCTTTTCTTTCCTTGCAATTATCAAAGAAGAGGGAAGGATAGACTTCTATCCAACCCTAAACACTTGCAGGATGAGGATAAAAGCCAAAGATAAGAGTGCAAAGATAAGGAAATTCGTGGATAAAGATATTGGGAGATTTGAAATCTAGATAACTTGATTCCCAAGTTATATCCAAATCCCACGATAAAGAGCCAGGATCAAACTTCCAGAAGCAAACGCCCAGATGGACGGACCAGGAGAAGCCACGCGCCAAAGCGCGTGGCCAACAGATGACATAATGCCGCAATTCCACGGCAAAAGCCGCAATTCCACGGCATTTCTGATGAGGCTGCCCAACTACTTTCGCGTACGACTTTATCCGGGACTCTTCTCCCCTCTGCACCTATAAATACCCCCTGCAGTGCAACATACAAAGCGTCAAGCGCAGTACAGGGCCAAAATTAGGGTTTCTTCTAGGTTTCTTCTTTTGTAATTAGGTTTTCTTTTTATTTTCAAGAGAGAGAGAGGCTTATGTTGAGACACTGATGTACCTTCCTCTTCTCTGCCATTGTACTGATTAATAAAGGTAATCTTTTCTTTTGTTTTTATGTCATTGCTTTACTTTTCTTTTGTTTTCTTTTTCTTTCTATTTTATTTCTCTCTGATCTAAGTTGATTGTATATGAGCATGCAAGTGATTTCTGAAACACGAATATAACGAGTCTTAGCGAGAGCCAACGATATTTCATGGAGATGTTCTCCTCCTCAAGGTACGTATCAATTCATGCTTGCCAAGGCTTGATGATCTAATGCGAACAGGGGACTGAGATCAATCTTATGCTTTATGCGTTCATGCCTCCAAAGCAAGGTAGAAAGTGTTAAGATTTCATATTTTTCCTCAACCAAGGTTAGTATTTCTTTTATTTTATTTTTATTTTATTTTACTTTTGTAGATTAAATCACAACTCTTCTACCAATTCTTTATTTGCCGACTCATTGTAAAATACCGCCTTCTTCTTAACTTAGCTTAAAAATAAATAATTTTTAGGGTAAAACTTACAAACGCTTCCATCGCTAGTCCCTCCCAGAGGATCACGACCCGCATAGCCACTGCTACGCGGATTAGAATTGAGAACCTCACACACCTTTACTTCTCAATCTAATATTCATTATTTTGTGTGCAGGTAAAATCTCGATCAAACAATTGGCGCCGTTGCCGGGGAGGGAGGGTAAGTTATTTTCTAATAATAAAAAAAATCATTAACTAATTCGTTTATTTTTCTGTTTGCAGGTTTGGAGAACAGAAAAAAACCAGCAGAAGTGGACATATAGCAACTCTGTGCCTCTGCCCTAGAAGGCAGAGCAGCAGAGCCTACTCATTTGCCGTGCAAACGCAGCAATAGCCGCGGATCCGCGGCAATAGTAGTGAACTATTGACGTATCTTTCTGCAGGTTGCTAAAAAGTGCAAGATTTGTTTTCTGCTCTGTTAAAATTTGTTCTGTGATAAACATGTATACTGCTAATTAATTCAACAGTAAAATATTTGTTGTAAAAGATAAAAATTGATTAGACGTTTGCATCCTAGGCACGTGTCTTTTCAATTCCTTTATTTTACTGTTGAAGAGTGCTGGAGCAAGGTACGTTCGCATTTCATGTAGAATAGGACTCATCTCTTGGTTGATTTTCATGCTTTGAGTGAATCTTATTTACATATTTGTACACTTGCACAAATTTATTCTAAGGACATAACCCATTAACAAGATAAGGTGGGGATTTCATCACCCTTCCTTGGCCCAAAAATCAGATTCCAAGCACTCACTAACCCAAGCCTAATTAAAATTAAGTAGACGTTGGCCCTAGGGACATCTCGGACTCAATTAGGAGATTATCCTAAGGGGGAACAGTGCTGGAAGTTGACTCCTGCCAAATTAGTGTCTAGGAAGGGGATTGAGGGCCGAAAGCCCGAAGATTGGTGGTTATTTAATTAAGGAACGTCTTTGACGGAAAACCTCCCACCACTCTTGCCCTGACCTGACTGATTAACTTGTGGTCAAAGTCTGCACCCTACCTCCCGTGGACAGTCTAACCAGTTAGGAGTCGTCTAGGTCATAGGTCTACCCTAACTTAGGTTAGAAATTTTTCTTTTTTGTTTGTTTATTTGTTTGTTTTCTTTTTCTTTTGTTTGTTTTGTGTGATATGGCCTATAACAATAATTTTTTCAATTTAATGAGGACCTATATTATACACCAACCTCTTTTTTGGATATTACCAACCCGGCATATCATAACTCTAACCAACCTAGTGTGCCAGATTGGTCTTATCCGAATCATTACATGCCCCAGTCCCAATACTATGAACAAGATTGGAAAATCATCACTACTCTGAAAAACACCTAGAGGGAGGGTGAATAGGTGTAAGTGCTAATCTAAGAAACTCAATGCAAACTAAGTGCGCTAAATGCGGAAGCTAATGCAAATTATGCACAAACTAATACAATACAACAAGTGTAGCCGAATTCCCCTTGCGAGGCTCTGGACTAACTCCTCTTGATTCCCCTTGATATGGGTTGAGGCGCTATGTGAAGCTCTTGTTGGATGAGTACAAGTAGGGCAAACACACACAAGCAATCCAAGCAATGTATACACACACAATTAAGCCAAGCATACAAAGTTATGGCAATATAAAGGAAATGCAAGGCAACACAAGCAAGTTATATAATATGAATGCTATGAAAGACTAATGCTTGTATGAAATGAAATGATGCTTGCACAAATTAAAGAGATAGAGTTGAGAGACAATGGATCAATACGCAAACACCAAGATTTGTTTCGAGGTTCGAGCACCTTGCTCTACATCCCCGCCTACACCACCGTGTAGGATTTCCACTATCTCAACTCCCACCGAGGGAACCTCTACCGAAGAGGATTTCTCACAACTCTAGGAGTACCAAACTCCTCTCTCAAACAACCACCTCACAACCGAGGGGTAAGGCCCGTAGCCAATACAACAACAACAACCAACACCTCTACCGAAGAGGGTTTACAACCAAACTCCACCTCTACCTAAGAGGGAGCAAACCAATACCACTCCGATCACCTCTACCGAAGAGGGATACAACAAATAAAGGAGGGTTTACAACAAGTGGTTCAAAAACCACAAACTCTCTTTTTCTTTCTTTTTCCACAAAACAAAGATCCTAATAGTTTAGGATAGAAGATATAGCTCAAGTGTGGAAACTATGTGTTTTGGAAAACAAGAGCTCAAAGAAAACACTTGGGAAATTTCTTGTAAAAGATAAAGAATGAAAGCCAATACAAAAATCCCAAATTCCAATTTCTTTGATTTTTCCAAAACTCAAAAAACACAAAGAATAAATCTTGTTAGCACTTAAAACTCTTTTAAAAACTCTTTTAAACACTTCAGAAAACCAGTATTTTTTCTCTTTAAAATCTTAGCCAAAATCCCAAATGAATAGGGTTTATATAGGCCAACCCAGAAAACTAGCCGTTAGGCTGATGTGGCAGTTCTGACAGCCACCGGTCGACCGGCCCGGTCGACCGCCAACGGTCAAAAATATGACCGTTGGGCACTATCGGTCGACCGGCCCGGTCGACCGAAAATTCCCGAGAGCAGAGCTCTCAACTCGGTCGACCGACCCGGTCGACCGGTTCTGTGCTTAACAGACGTGCACATCTGTGCACACATCGGTCGACCGGATCGGTCGACCGGCCCTTTGGTGCGGTCGACCGGCACGGTCGACCGACCAGCCTGTCAGCCCAAAAACCAGGTCAGAAATTTTGGGAAAAATATTTTACAAAAATCTTTTATCATTTCTAAAAATTCACAAAATTTGTTTTATCATTTTATATTAAAACATACACCTGTGATAAAAATTTTAAGACAATATATCAACATATCAATTTATTTTTGTGTCTTGCAAAATTTATCAAAAACAAAACTTGTATTTTTATCAAACTCGATTTTCCAAAACATGAATAGGGATATCAAAATAAGTTTGTTTAGCAAGTTTAAAGCATGTATGTATATCTAGAACATATCTAATATACATAGGTATAAGGTAAACTTGTTTTGATCTATTATTCATGAAAACCAAAAACCAAATCATGAAACGTGTGTGTTTTGTGCACTTGAGCATATCAACTAAACTAAGCTTTACAAATGGATCTAAAAACTCTATCTAAACTAGGATACCTAAGTCTTCTTGACGATCTTCATCTTCAAGTAGACTTGCTCCAAAACTCCGTGATTCTCCAAGTGCAAAGGTATGATCTTTAAGCTTTGGCACCGGAATCATCATGAATAGCTTCTAATCATCTTGTTGAAGCTAATCACCAACTAATATCCTGTTAATGATCTGAAACTTAGAAACACAAGAATATTAGTAAACATAACTACATGAGTGTTGATCATCATCAAAACTAGAGTGGAAGGCCATTGGGCCAACAATCTCCCCCTTTTTGATGATGACAAAACTCATGGAGTTATATATATGCATGGATTAAAGTTAAGCTTCAAAGAAGCTCCCCCTTAACTCATGCATACACAAATAAACAATAATATGCAATGCATGACAAATGCATATAAACATGGTGCTCTAGATACCAATGGAATATTCAACATAAAATATGCTCTAGATACCAATTACAAAGCAAACTCTATAAATCAATCAAACTTACTATTCTTGAGATTAAAACATAATATATGCATATAAAACATAAGCATGCATATAAAACTTCATAAATCTTTCTCCCCCTTTTTGTCAATCATCAACAAAGGGGTAATCAATCAAAACCATAGATAAAATGAGGGGTAAAGATCTTTCTCCCCTTTTAAGTCAATCAAAACAATAAAACAATGTTCTCCCCTTTTTGTCTAAAACAAAAAACAAAATCAATAAGGGGTGACAACAACCATGATATCAATTAGAAAATATGTTAATGAAGCATCTTGATACCAATAAACAAGGATCAATATATGTTATATGCTATATACATTCATGAAGAGGAAGACGCTAAGTTAGCTTCCCTACACATATGCATTACATGAAGAAGGGATGACAAGCCCCAATTCACATAACACATATTATGTAATGCATAAGAGGAGATGTGAAGCTCCCCCTACACGTATATCATATAAAGAAGAGTTGTCAAGCTCCTCAATTTATAATATACTCAACATGAATGTATATGTAAGAGAGATGTTAAGCTCTCCTTGCATATAGGAAATACAAATCAAAACTTTGAATATTTTCTTTAAACAAAAATTTTGAAAATACCAATTGTAATTAAACATAAGTCTTGAATTCTTAAACATGAATCTTGAAACCAAAGCAAATTTTGAATTTCTTAAATATGATACCAATTGTAAATATTTTACCAATTGAAAAGATTTTACATAGAAACATTGATACCAATTGTAAGAATTGAAAAAATTGTTCATTTTAAAACATATAAACAACTTTTAATCATAAAGTGTGGGAGTACAAATACCAATTGAAATACAAAATCATATTTTCTCCCCCTTTATGAAATACAAACTAAGGTCATGCATAGTCTTGATAACAATTTAAAAGTAATCAATTTAAACAAAATTGAAACTCAAGCACTAGCATAAACATAAACATATATATGTATGAAAGATAGATACCAATAGAAATTGATATATTTGGAATTTAAAGCATACATACATACAAAACATATATGAGTATACAAGAAGATCAAAATGATACCAATTGAAAGAGTTCAATGATACCAATTGACATGATAATAAGTTCAAGTGTATACATCATATTATCTACCACCAATCATAATTCAAGTTTTAAAGATTTTCAATTTAGGGCATACATGAACATGATCTCCCATCCTACCGCCCTTGGATGGTAGGGGTTTTCAAAGATAGATTTGAAAATGTAGTTTTGTTTGAAAATCTCTACCAAAGTGAAGAACACCGCAACTAGTTAAATGGAAAAACTTGTTAACTAGTACGAAATCCTTCAAGCAAGGAAAAAAACAAAATTGTTTTCCATAAACATGAAATTCACATCATATCAAACACTCAAGTTCAATTAGGCATAAATAAGACTCATAAAACAAAAACATGAGCAAGTAATAAAGGTGAGTGTACAAATAAAGTGTGAATATCATAATCATAAAAATATTTTCATTAAGCTCAATTATTCCTTAAAACATGAAAATCATCAAAATATCTAATAATCTTCAAGGCATATGTATGTCTAATACAAACTAAAGTATACATACATATCCAAAACATAACGAGTCCACAAAGATATATGCATGAAGGCACGTGGCTCAAAAAGGATACTCATGTATAGTCAATAGTTTGGATAAGATGGACATATACATGAAGTTAAATATTGACACATAAACATGAAAACATGTAAGGCTAAATTTTCATCAAAGCAATTTCATTTCAAGGTATATGTATGATTTGTCAACACAAGAAGTATACATACATATCCCTTAAACACACTTGAGTCCATAATAGATATTTGCATGAAAGGCAAATGACTCAAGGGGTATACATGTATATCTTAAAGTTTGGCAATACAAACGTATACAAGAAGTGAAAAACTCATAAAACAAATCTAAAATGGGAATACAAGTTTAAAATGTATGAATCATCAAAACTAGACTATACTAGCACATCTAATGGGTTCAAATAAGCATTCAAGCTCAAACATATATAGATTTATTTGTGGCCCATTATATGTACAAGTATACATATAGTCTTAATGAAAACTAACACTTAAACAAGTAATCAAATCATTAAGCATCAAAAAACAATATAGAAATCATCATGATAAAACTAAAACATGATTACTATGAAAATTCACATGTATTAGATTCATGATGTACATTATAGCTCAAACAAAAGTGAGAACACTAATTATGGGTTCATATAAGCATGTGTGTCTCAAATACTATACATGTATGTCAAGGATCTAATAAACATGGAATGAACATACTAATCCATAGACACCAAAAATATGCTATAATCAAAGATGAAATATAAAGCATGTAAACAAATAATAAGGAGTTAGGAATTGTTACCAAAACCTAGAAGGCAACCTCCTTCGTCTCCAAAACTTGGTGGTCCTCTCCACCGTCTCTTCCCTTGAAAGTGATGCATCCATATGATTTCCTTTAAGTACGGAACGCATCCACTCCAAGGTGTCATCACTCTCACGTCATGTGAGAGCCCACACCTACATCAAAAAATAGGAGGGGTGGTCTTTGGTACCCACATCTTGTTGGGTCCATGGGGGTTAGTCCCTTCTCTAAACCCAAACAAACTTCTTGGCTAAATTATCAACATGTAATCTATCATAGCAAAATTTAGCAAGGTGGCCCTTACGTCCACAATGTGTACAAGTGTACACATGAGCATACATGTGAGAAGTGTGTCCGTGAGGAGCATGTGTATGCCGTGGAGGGTGTGCATGCATAATAGATGGAACTTGTTTCTTTCGAAACAAAGTTTCCAAACGTGTGTGGTTCATGGCACATTGGCTCATAGTGGAGCCCAAACAATCAATCTTCTTCTTAATCAAACAAATATCATCATTAATTTTAGAAGAAGTAGTGTGGCATGCAATAGGTGAAGTGTGTGATACTACCCTATCATGGCAAACATGTGCATCAATTTATTTTGTAAAACATTGTTTTTATCTAGACAAACATTCAACTCATTTGAAATAGAAATAATCTTATTTTTCAAAGCAACATTCTCCTTTAAAACAAAATCAATTTTTGAAGTCAAATTTTCATTCTTCTTCAAAATAGCATGGCAATCATTTTAGATTTTAAAAATTCATTTTCATTAAGTGCAAGATCAAGTGTGAGATTTAATGAGTCCCTCTCATTATAGACCTCAACCTTTTCTTGCAAAACACAATCAAGTCTAGAATGCAAACACTTATTTTCTTTTCAATTTCTAGACTTTTCTTTTTCAAAATCTTATATTTTCTATCAATTTTCACACACAATAGATAGTTCTTCATTCAAGGCATGGGGATCAACATAATCATTTGAAGAACTAGCACAATCATTACTATCTAGGTGGGATTCCGAATGTACCTCAAGGGAGTCATTCCCTTGGACCATGAAGCATTGTGAATCGGATTCTCCACTAGATTCCTCTTCTTGGATTGGAAATTGAAGCTTGGAGGTGGTGGTTGTTGTCAACTTGTTCCACACTGCAAAAGCGGAATCAAGATTAGAAACACACATAAGATAATCTTAGGTAATGTGCTTCTAATAGCCTCTAGGGCTAGTGCATTGGCCCCTATATGATTGCAATCACCAAGATAACATCTCTTGGTGGCCGCAAGGAAAACATGCAAACCTAGGGTCTTTAGGTACATGGACATCCTATACTTCCAAACATCAATGTTGGAAGGGTCAAAGCTAGGAGGGGTCATGAAGTCCATGATAAACTATATATGAATGTGCAGACAAATAAATGCAAATGAGATTAGCAAGCAAATGGATCACTCCTAGGATGTTAAGCCTAAGTATCAGGAGCACTAGCTCTGATACCAATTGAAAAACACCTAGAGGGGGGGTGAATAGGTGTAAGTGCTAATCTAAGAAACTCAATGCAAACTAAGTGCGCTAAATGCGGAAGCTAATGCAAATATGCACAAACTAATACAATACAACAAGTGTAGCCGAATTTCCCTTGCGAGGCTCTGGACTAACTCCTCTTGATTCCCCTTGATATGGGTGAGGCGCTATGTGAAGCTCTTGTTGGATGAGTACAAGTAGGGCAAACACACACAAGCAATCCAAGCAATGTATACACACACATTAAGCCAAGCATACAAAGTTATGGCAATATAAAGGAAATGCAAGGCAACACAAGCAAGTTATATAATATGAATGCTATGAAAGACTAATGCTTGTATGAAATGAAATGATGCTTGCACAAATTAAAGAGATAGAGTTGAGAGACAATGGATCAATACGCAAACACCAAGATTTGTTTCGAGGTTCGAGCACCTTGCTCTACATCCCCGCCTACACCACCGTGTAGGATTTCCACTATCTCAACTCCCACCGAGGGAACCTCTACCGAAGAGGATTTCTCACAACTCTAGGAGTACCAAACTCCTCTCTCAAACAACCACCTCACAACCGAGGGGTAAGGCCGTATCCAATACAACAACAACAACCAACACCTCTACCGAAGAGGGTTTACAACCAAACTCCACCTCTACCTAAGAGGGAGCAAACCAATACCACTCCGATCACCTCTACCGAAGAGGGATACAACAAATAAAGGAGGGTTTACAACAAGTGGTTCAAAAACCACAAACTCTCTTTTTCTTTCTTTTTCCACAAAACAAAGATCCTAATAGTTTAGGATAGAAGATATAGCTCAAGTGTGGAAACTATGTGTTTTGGAAAACAAGAGCTCAAAGAAAACACTTGGGAAATTTCTTATAAAAGATAAAGAATGAAAGCCAATACAAAAATCCCAATTCCAATTTCTTTGATTTTTCCAAAACCCAAAAACACAAAGAATAAATCTTGTTAGCACTTAAAACTCTTTTAAAAACTCTTTTAAACACTTCAGAAAACCAGTATTTTTCTCTTTAAAATCTTAGCCAAAAAATCCAAATGAATAGGGTTTATATAGGCCAACCCAGAAAACTAGCCGTTAGGCTGATGTGGCAGTTCTGACAGCCACCGGTCGACCGGCCCGGTCGACCGCCAACGGTCAAAAATATGACCGTTGGGCACTATCGGTCGACGGCCCGGTCGACCGAAAATTCCCGAGAGCAGAGCTCTCAACTCGGTCGACCGACCCGGTCGACCGGTTCTGTGCTTAACAGACGTGCACATCTGTGCACATCGGTCGACCGGATCGGTCAACGGCCCTTTGGTGCGGTCGACCGGCACGGTCGACGAGACCAGCCTGTCAGCCCAAAAACCAGGTCAGAAATTTTGGGAAAAATATTTTACAAAAATCTTTTATCATTTCTGAAAATTCACAAAATTTGTTTTATCATTTTATATAAAACATACACCTGTGATAAAAATTTCAAGACAATATATCAACATATCAATTTATTTTTGTGTCTTGCAAAATTTATCAAAAACAAAACTTGTATTTTTATCAAACTCGATTTTCCAAAACATGAATAGGGATATCAAAATAAGTTGTTTAGCAAGTTTAAAGCATGTATGTATATCTAGAACATATCTAATATACATAGGTATAAGGTAAACTTGTTTTGATCTATTATTCATGAAAAACCAAAACCAAATCATGAAACGTGTGGTTTTGTGCACTTGAGCATATCAACTAAACTAAACTTTACAAATGGATCTAAAACTCTATCTAAACTAGGATACCTAAGTCTTCTTGATGATCTTCATCTTCAAGTAGACTTGCTCCAAAACTCCGTGATTCTCCAAGTGCAAAGGTATGATCTTTAAGCTTTGGCACCGGAATCATCATGAATAGCTTCTAATCATCTTGTTGAAGCTAATCACCAACTAATATCCTGTTAATGATCTGAAACTTAGAAACACAAATATTAGTAAACATAACTACATGAGTGTTGATCATCATCAAAACTAGAGTGGAAGCCATTGGGCCAACATACTCTTCACAGAGTCAATGGGGATTCAATACCCCTGAGCCGTATGGTCAACCATCTGTTCAACCATTATCTTCATACACGTCTCTTCCCACATCACCTAGGTTTCAGTCCACCATTGATCTATTCGATAGGTTAGAAGAAAAAATGGATCGGTTGCAAGATATAATGAATGATCAAATTTCTAGACTTTCCAACATTCTTGAACTTACCAACCAAGTTGATAGGAACCAAGAATCATCCTATCTAGAAGACCTTGATCAAAATTCAATTTCATCACATCAATATGAACTGGACCAATCTTAATCCTTGGACAAATGGCTAGTTTTATTTCAATGAGATTAAATTAGATTGTGAATGTGAACCCGATCCCCAACTTTGCGATTCAGTTTCCATCTTCGAATCTATGTTGACTCCAGTATCCTTACCCATTTGGACCAACTTTCTGAGCCAACATTTATTTCTGTGCCCATAGATCATGGAAATGAATCACCCATTTTTGAAGATCATCATAGTGAACTTGACCAATTTCATACTTTTGAAAGTCCCCTTGACAAATGGCAAGTTCTAATTTTATGAGATTGAAACTAATGAGATATGTGACCTAGATCCAAAATCTATGATCAAGTTCCAATTCCCGAATCATTATTGACTCCTGTTTTTGACCCGACTTAGGTAATATTTTAGAGCAGTTTTGATTCCCACACCTATCATTCCTGAACTTGAATCACCAACATTGAGTCACATTCAATTGTGGGAAAATGATTGTGGACTTGAGTTTCAATTTTTTGACTTGGACCCAGTTCTTGAACCTAGCCCGA
>JAVJIF010027263.1:0-39411 GCA_038442645.1 Agave tequilana | reverse complement strand
AAATACGATCATGTAAACTTATTTCTAATCTTAATTAAAAAGGTTGATTAAAAGTTAAACTTTCAACACTGATTAGCCTGAACTCAGCCTTATAAGAGCCAAATAGCCTAAACGGGAGAAAACATGATTTTCAATTGTCAAAAGTGGTATTACATAGTTTTTATGTACTAATACTATAAATTAAACTTTAGTATTACAAAGTTACAATTGCACAATTACTTCTAATTAATCGGTTCGGGTTTCAATCTAGAAATTTGACTAAAACTCAACTTTCAACCCTAATTAGCCTGAACTAGACCATATGAGAGTCGAATAAGGAGCAAATATAGAGAGAATGTGGTTCTCAAGAGTCAAGAGTATTTTTAAGAGCTGAGAGTGGTATTATATTATTTCTATACACCGATGCTACCAGTTAACCTTATTTCTAGCCTTAATTGGAGAGTTTGACCAAAAGTTAAACTCTCAGCCCGATTGGTTGAATTACACCTTATAAGAGACAAATAGGGCCTAAAAGGGGGGAAAACGTGGTTTTGAAGAGCTGTGAGTGGTACTATATAGTTCTATCTATAAATGCTACTAACTAACCTTGTTTTTAGTTTTAATTAGAAAGTTTGACCAAACTCAAAAATTTCAGTCCCGATTGGCCTGAATAGGCCTTATAAGAGTTTAATATGGCCTAAACGGGGAGAAAATACGATTTTTAAGAGCCGAGAGTGGTATGCATAGTTTTGATGTACAAATATATTATCTATTAAACTTATTTCGAATCTTAATTTTGAAGTTTGACGAAATGCCAAATTTCAACTCCGATTGGACTAGGCCTTATAATAAGTTTCGAATAGGGGGAAAACATTGGGAAAACATGGTTCTCAAGATCTGGGGTAGTATTTATATTGTTTATATGTACAATCATATCCAATTAACCTTGTTTATAGTATTAATGGGAAATTTGACAAAAAGTCAAACTTCCGACCCTTATTGGCCTGAATTAGGCTTAGAAGAGTCGAATAGGGGCCCAAACATGGCGAAAACGTGGCTCTTAAGAGCCAGGAGTAGAGTATTACAGAGTTTTCAATACAATTACTGCCATCTAATCTTGTTTCTAGTCTAATTAGAAAGTTTGACCAAAAGTCAAACTTTCACCCTGATTGGCCTGAACTAGGATATATATGAGTTAAAGGGGCCCAATGGGGAGAAAATGGGGTTCTCAAGATCCAGAAATGATAATACATAGTTTTTATTTTCAAATGCAACCAATTAATCTTATTTCTAGTCATAATTGACAAGTTTGACTAAGAGTCAAACTTTCAGCTTTGATTGGCCTGAACTAGGCTTTATAAAGAGCCGAATAGGCCTAAACGGGGAGAAAATAAAATTTCAGTGTCAAGAGTGGTATTACACCATTCTATATACAAAACCTACCGATTACCTTGTTTCTTGTTGTACTTAGGAAGTTTAACTAAAAGTCAAAATTTTATCCCGATTGGCCTAAACGGCCATATAAGAGTTGAATAGGGCCCTAAAGGGGAAGAAAACATGATTCTTAAGATCAGAGAGTTATATATAACATAATTTTTAAGTATAAATACTACCAATTAACCTTTTTCTAGTCTTAATCGGGAAGTTTGACAGAAATTTAAGCTTTCAGCCTTGATCGACCAGAAACTAGGCAAGTAAGAGCCGAATAGGGAATAAACATTAGAAAAATGTAGTATTCAAGAGACGAGAGTAGTATTGCAAAGTTTCTATGTACAATTACTGCTAATTAACCCTTATTTCAAGTATTATTAGAAAGTTTTAACCAAAAGCCAAACTTTCAGACTTAATTAGCCAGAGCTAAGCATTTAAAGTGCCGATTACGGCCAAACAGGGAGAAAAACGTGGTTCTTAAAGAGCCAAGAGAAGAAGTATTACATAGTTACTACGCATAATTATATCAATTAACCTTGCTACTATCTTAATTAGAAAGTTTGACTAAAAAATCAAAGTTTCATCCCTGATTGGCTTGAACTAGGCCATATAGGAGCTAAATAGGGCTAGAATAGGGAGAAATCGTGATTTTCAAGAGCCAGGAGTTGTATTACATAGTTTTTATGTATAAATACTATCAAGTAAACTTATTTCTAATCTTAATTGAAAAGGTTGATAAAAGTTTAAATTTTCAACACTGATTGGCTTGAACTCAGCCTTATAAGAGCCAAATATGGCCAAACGGAAACGGGGAGAAAACGTGATTTTCAATTGTCGAAAGTGGTATTACATAGTTTTATGTACAAATACTAAAATTAAACTTAGTATTACAAAGTTACTATGCACAATTACTTCTAATTAACTTTATTTCGGGTTTCAATTTAGAAGTTTGACTAAAACTCAAATTTTAAACCCAATTACCCTGAACTAGACAATATGAGAGTCGAATAAGGAGCAAATATAAGGAGAATGTGGTTCTCAAGAGTCGAGAGTAATTTTACATAGTTTTTATGTACAAATACTATCAGTTAAACTTATTTCAAGTCTTAATTGGAAGTTTCACCCAAAGCCAAACTTTCAGCCCTTTTGGCCTACACTAGGTCTTATTGGAGCCGAATAAGGAACAAACATGGGAAAAATATGGTTCTCAAGAGTTGGGAGTTGTATTATATAGATTCTATGTACAATTACCTCCAACTAACTTTATTTCAAGTGTTAATGGGGAAGTTTGGTTAAAAGTTAAATTTTCAGCACTGATTGGCCTGAACTAGACCTTATAAGAGTTGAGTAGGGCAAAACGGGGAGGAAAACATAGTGTTCAAGAGCCGAGATTAGTATTACATAGTTTATATAAACAATACTACAAATTATCTCGTTTTTTTGTGTCTTAATTGGAAAGTTTGGCCAAAAGTCAAACGTTCATTCCCGATTGGCCTGAACTAGGCCATATAAGAGCCAAATAGGGCCCAAATGAGAGAAAATGTGGTTTTTAAGAGCTGAGGGTGGTATTATATTATTTCTATACACGATGCTACCAGTTAACCTTATTTCTAGGCTTAATTGGGGAGTTTGACCAAAAGTCAAACTCTCAGCCCCGATTGGTTTTGAATAACGCCTTATAAGAGCTAAATAGGGCCTAAAAGGGGGGAAAACCTGGTTTTGAAGAGCTGTGAGTGGTACTATATAGTTTTTTATCTATAAATGCTACTAATAACCTTGTTTTTAGTTTTAAGTAGAAAGTTTGACCAAAACTCAAACTTTCAGTCCCCGATTGGCCTGAATTAGGCCTTATAAGAGTTTAATATGGCCTAAACGGGAGGGAAGAAGAGAACACGCGATTTTTAAGAGTCGAGAGTGGATTGCATTGTTTTGATGTACAAATATTATCTATTAAACTTATTTCCAATCTTAATTTTGAAGTTTGACCAAATGCCAAACTTCAACCCCGATTGGATTAGGCCATATAATAAGTTCCGAATAGGGGAAAACATGGGAAAACATGGTTCTCAAGATCTGGGAGTAGTATTATATTGTTTCTATGTACAATCATATCCAATTAACCTTGTTTATAGTATTAATTGGGAAATTTGACTAAAAGTCAAAACTTTCGACCCTTATGGCCTGAATTAGGCTTAGAAGAGTCGAATAGGGGCCAAACATGGTGAAAACGTGGCTCTTAAGAGCCAGGAGTAGTATTACAGAGTTTTCATATACAATTACTGCCATCTAATCTTATTTCTAGTCTTAATTAGAAAGTTTGACCAAAAGTCAAACTTTCACCCTGATTGGCATGAACTAGGATATATATGAGTTGAAGAGGGCCCAATGGGGAGAAAAGTGGTTCTCAAGAGCCAGGAATGATAATACATAGTTTTTATATAAAATCAACCAATTAATCTTATTTCTAGTCATAATTGACAAGTTTGACTAAGATTCAAACTTTCAGCTTTGATGGCCTGAACTAGCTTTTATAAAGAGCCGAATAGGACCTAAAAGGAGAGAAAACAAAAATTTTCAAGTATCAAGAGTGGGTATCACACCATTCAAATACAAAACCTACCGATTAACCTTGTTTTCTTATTGTACTTAGGAATTTTAAATAAAAGTCAAAATTTTATCCCCGATTGGCCTAAACGGCCATATAAGAGTTGAATAGGGCCTAAAGGGGAAGAAAACCTAGTTCTTAAGATCAGAGAGTTATATAACATAATTTTTAAGTATAAATACTACCAATTAACCTTTTTCTAGTCTTAATCGGGAAGTTTGACAGAAATTCAAACTTTCAGTCTTGATCGACCTGGACTAGGCATGTAAGAGCCGAATAGGGAATAAACATTAGAAAAATGTAGTATTCAAGAGACGAGAGTAGTATTGCAAAGTTTCTATGTACAATTACTGCTAATTAACCTTATTTCAAGTATTAATTAGAAAGTTTGACCAAAAGCCAAACTTTCGGCCTTAATTGGCCAGAGCTAAGCTTTATAAGTGCCGAGTAGGGCCCAAACAGGGAGAAAACGTGGTTCTTAAGAGCCAAGAGAAGTATTACATAGTTACTACGCATAATTACTATCAATTAACCTTGCTACTAGTCTTAATTAGGAAGTTTGACTAAAAAATCAAAGTTTCATCCCTGGTTTGCTTGAACTAGGCCATATAGGAGCTAAATAGGGCTAGAATAGGAGAGAAATCGTGATTTTCAAGAGCCAGGACTTGTATTACATAGTTTTTATGTATAAATACTATCAAGTAAACTTATTTCTAATCTTAATAGAAAAGGTTGATGAAAAGTTAAACTTTCAACACTGATTGGCCTGAACTCAGCCTTATAAGAGCCAAATATGGCCTAAACGGGGAGGAAAACGTGATTTTCAATTGTCGAAAGTGGTATTACATAGTTTTTATGTACAAATACTATAAATTAAACTTAGTATTACAAAGTTACTACGCACAATTACTTCTAATTAACCTTGTTTCGGGTTGATATCTAGAAGTTGACTAAAACTCAAACTTTCAACCCCAATTAGCCTGAACTAGACCATATGAGAGTCGAATAAGGAGCAATATAGGGAGAATGTGGTTCTCAAGAGTTGAGAGTAGTTTTGCATAGTTTTATGTACAAATATTATCAGTAAACTTATTTCAAGTCTTAATTGGGAAGTTCGCCCAAAGCCAAACTTTCAGCCCTTTGGCCTACACTGGTCTTATTGGAGCCGAATAAGAAACAAACATAGGAAAAATGTGGTTCTCAAGAGTTGGGAGTTGTATTATATAGATTCTATGTAAAATTTCATCCAACTAACTTTGTTTCAAGGTTAATGAGGAAGTTTGGTCAAAGTTAAATTTCAGCACTGATTGGCCTGAACTAGACCTTATAAGAGTTGAGTAGGGCAAAACGGGGAGGAAAACATAGTGTTCAAGAGCCGAGATTAGTATTACATAGTTTATATAAACAATTACTACCAATTCTCATTTTTTGTCTTAATTGGAAAGTTTGGTCAAAAGTCAAACGTTTATTCCCGATTGGCCTGAATTAGGCCATATAAGAGCCAAATAGGGGCCCAAATGAGTGAAAATGTGGTTTTTAAGAGCCGAGAGTGGTATTATTTTATTTCTATACACCGATGCTATCAATTAACCATATTTCTAGCCTTAATTGGGGAGTTTGACCAAAATTCAAACTCTCAGCCCGATTGGTTTGAATTACGCCTTATAAGAGAAACAAAATAGGGCCTAAAAGGGGGGGAAAAAAAACGTGGTTTTGAAGAGCAGTGAGTGGTACTATATAGTTTCTATTTATTAATGCTACTAATTAACCTTGTTTTTAGTTTTAATTAGAAAGTTTGACCAAAAACTCAAACTCAAAACTAATCTAAGCCTTATAAGAGTTTAAAATGGCCTAAACAGGGAGAAAACGCGACTTTTAAGAGCCGATAGTGGTATTGCAGTTTTGATGTACAAATTTTATCTATTAAACTTATTTCGAATCTTAATTTGAAGTTTGACCAAATGCCAAACTTTCAACCCCGATTGGACTAGGCCTTATAACAAGTTCCGAATAGGGAAAAACATAGGGGAAAACTGGTCCTCAAGATCTAGGAATAGTATATATTTTTTCTATGTACAATCATATCCAATTAACCTTGTTTATAGTATTAATTGGGAAATTTGACCAAAAGTCAAACTTCCGACCCTTATTGCCTGAATTAGGCTTAGAAGAGTCTAATAGGGGCCCAAACATGGCGAGAACGTGGCTCTTAAGAGCCAGGAGTAGTATTATAGAGTTTCATATACAATTACTGCCATCTAATCTTGTTTCTAGTCTTAATTAGAAAGTTGACCAAAAGTCAAACTTTCACCCTGATTGGCATGAACTAGGATATATATGAGTTGAAGAGGGCCCAATGGGGAGAAAATGTGGTTCTCAAGAGCCAGGAATGATAATACTAGTTTTTATATTCAAATACAACCAATTATTCTTATTTCTAGTCATAATTGACAAGTTTGACTAAGAGTCAAACGTTCAGCTTTGATTGGCCTGAACTAGGCTTTATAAAGAGTCGAATAGGACTAAACGGGGAGAAAACAAAATTTTCAAGTGTCAAGATGTTGGCCCAAGGTTACAATCACCCTTGTTTAGTGTATTTGATGATTACAAAACATATTAGTTATTTGTACTAATAACAATTGTTGTTTAAGTGTGTTTCAGGTTTATTATCATACTAGAAGTACTCTCACTCAAATACAAGGTTTTTGGACTCAAGACAATTAAATTTGGGCTCAAGTTGCAATATTGAAGATCAAGTGAAGATAGCCCACCTTGAAGAATAGCTTTGAAGTCCTTTAGAAGTTTGTAAGTTTAGAATGTTAAAGTTTGAATATAGGAAATTTGGCTCTAGGATTTGCACACACACTTGTTTCATGTATTTCCTATGTTTTGAAAATAGTTATTGAAAATGGTTATTTCTAAGTTTTATGCCTTAGTTATATATACATGTACCAAAGCTTTATATCCTGAAAAACTTGTTTAAAACATGTGTATAAACTATTTTCTGCATAATACTTAGCTATATGTATTTTTAAAATATTATCAAAATTTTTCTAACTCAAAACAGCCCAGTTTTTCAGTTTCAGGCAACATCGGTCGACCGGCCCGGTCGACCGGCGCTGTGTCTGGACATGCACTGTTTGTGCATGTCCGTCGGTCGACCGGACCGGTCGACCGACGGAGAGCATTCTGCTCTCGGGAATTTTCGGTCGACCGGACCGGTCGACCGGAAGAAGGAAACTGTGTTTCCTCCTCTTGGGTCGGTCGACCGAACCGGTCGACCGGGAGCCAACGGCTACTTCCAGCTAGGCTGGCGGTCGACCGGACCGGTCGACCGCCAAGCCTGCAACTTAGCAACGGCTCTTTCCTCTTTGGGATTTTCTGAAAATCTGTTTTCTTTTTCTGTGTTAACAGACTTTTGGAGAGTTGTTGGGGTGCTTTTGCAGTTTGAATTAGGTGAAAAGAAAATGTTTTTAACTTATTTTCAACCCTATAAATAGAGGAGAAGTCTCTCCTTCATATTACTTAGAAAAATTCCTCAAGTTTTGTTGTTTTCAAAAGAGAAAAGAAAAATTGTTTGAAGCTTTCAATTCCTACTCTTCAAGATTGTTTTTCAGTTGTGTTTGATTCTCTATATCACTCTACAACTGAAGTTTTCTCACCACACTTCATAGAGCCAAAATCCTATACTCATTCTATAGTGAAGTTGTAATTGAAGTGAGAGTGTTTGTAAAAGATTGAGAAAAAGTGTAGTGATCAAGTTGTGATCACTTTGTTCTTGTAATTCCTTCCTTGTGGAGCAACCTCTTCGGTAGAGGTCCTTTGTACTTGGTGGAGCTCGGTGCTCGGTCTTCGGTAGACCAATTGTAAAGGCATCCTCGGTGGATAGTGGAAACCCTTCACGGAGGTGAAGGCGGGGACTAGAGCAAGTGTGCTCGAACCTCGAAACAAATCATCTTGTTTGCGATTGCCTTTGCGTTATTCTTGCTTTCAATTTCTCTTGCTTTATTTTGTCTTGAATTATTTGCTTGAGAACTAACCCTCTACTTGTGCAATCTTGTCTTGTTTACTTTACTTGCTATACTTGTTGTGTTACATTGTGTGCATCTCATTTCTCATCATCATACTTGGCATTGATCGATCACACCTCAATACAACACGATTGCATTGCGCACCTCTAACCCATATCTAGGGGAATTGGGAGGAAGGAGTTCAGAACCTCGCAAGGGGTATTCGGCTCTTAGTCGTGTTTTGAGAGATCGTTGCATCACTCATTTAATTAAAGTTTAAAAAGATCATTAGATTAGCATTCACACCTATTCACCCCCCCTCTAGGTGTTTTCAATTGGTATCAGAGCTTGGACTCTAGGATTTGGTTTAACCACCTTAGAGAAGATCCTAATTTGCTAATCATTTCATTCATATTCATATAGTAAAAATGGCCGATGGAATTAAAACCCCTCCTAAGTTTGATGGACTTAACTTTCCCATATGGAAAGTTAAGATGACCGTGTTTTTGCAATCTCTAGGTAGCCGAGTTGCAAAGGCCGTGACTAAGTCCTTTAGTGTACCCCCGGTGACGAATCCACTTGGTCCGAAATAGAGACTAAGGAATTCGATGCCAATGCCAAAGCTCACTATGCACTTCTTCAAGCCCTAAATGATGATGACATAGCTAGGGTTATACATTGCAAATCCGCATTTGAGATTTGGTCACACTTGATAGTCACTCATGAGGGGACCTCACAAGTAAAGAAGGCTAAGATTGACCTTCTTCGGTCTCAATATGAAACATTTAGCATGCAAGACAATGAAACCATAGATGATATGGTTACAAGATTTACCAAGATTACTAATGGACTCTCTTCTTTAGGTGAAGATATCAACAATGATCAAAGAGTAAGGAAGATCATCCGGGCTCTTCCTCCTTCATGGGAAGTTAAAGCTACAACCTTGAAGGAACTCAATGACAATGAAGAGATGGAGCTCATAGGTCTCATTGGGAACCTCAAAACCCATGAGATGGAAAGGAAAGCAAGGGAGGATATGGCTCCTCCAAAAAGAAGACTATCGCCTTCAAGAGTCAAGCTACACACTCCGATGAAGATGATGAAGAAGAAGATGATGAGGAGCTCTCACTCCTTGTTAAGAATGTCCGGAGGATGTACAACAAGGCGAAGTACCAAGGTAGAAGGAGATGGCAAGGAGGCAAAGAAGAAAGAAAGATCATTTGCTTCAATTGCCAAAAATCGGGACACATTGTGGCGGAGTGTCCGGAAAAAGCAAAGCCTTCCACTTCAAAGAAGCCTTACAAGAAGAAGGCTATGAAGGCAACTTGGGATTCGGAGACCGAATCCGAAGAAGAGATCGATACCGCCAACATGTGCTTCATGGCCAATGAAAGCACAAGCAAGGTAACCCCTTCCACTCCTTTTGATGATGAACTCTCCATGGATGAACTAGGAGAAGCTTTTGTTGAGTTATCACAAAATTATGATTTCTTAAAGAAAAAGTATTTAAAAATGAAAAAGGAAAATGAATCTTTAAGTTTTCAAGTTTTACTCTTACAAAGGAAAAAGATGATTTGGTTTCCACCTTGGTCACTAATAAAAATAATTTTGAAAAATATAAGATTTCTTGCAAAGGTAAGACCCCACTAATTGATTCTAATGAAGTTTCTATGCTTAAGGAAAGATTAGACTCATTAAGTGTTGTTTTGAAAAATTGTGAATTTAACAAGAAGAAAATTGAGGCTATGTTTCCTAAGAAACAAGCCCCAAAGAAAAATGCTCATGCTCATGTTCATGTTCATGCTACACAACCTAAACAACATGGCAAAACCCCAAAACATGCTCACACTACACATACACATCATGCTTTCATGTATAGAAAAGTGTACTCATGTTCACATTGTGGGCGGAAAGGACACTTAGCTAATTTTTGTTATGATAGACTAAGTGCATCACATCATAATGTTTGGGTTCGTAACACTAACTTTCAAGGACCCAAGAAAGTTTGGGTACCAAAGTCAACAATTATTTTAAATGATGTAGGTACTTTCCAAAGCCCAACGACGTAGAGGTTTGTGGTATCTTGATAGCGGTTGCTCAAGGCACATGACTTGGGACATCAACAACTTTGCAACCCTATCAAGATATCATGAAGGTGGCACCGTCACCTTCGGAGATGACGCCAAGGGTAAAATCATCGGTATTGGTACTGTAAAACTTGCACCTCTCCTTTAATTGAAATGTAGTTTTAGTTGATGGCCTCAAGCATAATCTCTTGAGTGTTAGTCAACTTTGTGATAAAGGTTTTGATGTTGTTTTTGATAATGTTGCTTGTAAAGTTATTGATAGAATTTCTAATGTTTGTGTATTTTCCGATTTTCGTGAAAGTAATGTTTATATGATTGATATGTTAAATATGTCTTGTAATATTACTTGTTTGAAAGCCCTCGATGATGACTCTTGGTTGTGGCATAGGAGATTAGGGCATATTTCTTTTGATCACATTTCTAGGTTAAACACAAAGGAAATGGTGAAAGGTATTCCTTGTTTGAATTTTGAAAAGGACCGAGTTTGTGACGCATGTCAATTTGGGAAACAAACTAAGTCTTCTTTCAAGTCAATTAAGGATATCATGACATCACGTCCTTTGGAGTTAATCCATATGGATCTATTTGGCCCAACACAAACCAAAAGTCTAAGTGGGAATAGATTTGCTTATGTTTTGGTTGATGATTTTTCAAGATTCACTTGGGTTTTCTTTCTTGAACATAAAAGCCAAGCATTTTCATATTTCCAAATTTTAAGAAAAGAGTTGAAAAAGAAAAAGATGTTTCGATTTTGAGAATAAGAAGTGATAGAGGAGGTGAATTCATTAACCAACCCTTTACCACTTTTGTGATGAACATGGAATAAAGCATGAACTTTCTTGTCCTAGAACTCCACAACAAAATGGAGTAGTTGAACGGAAAAATAGAACATTACAAGAGATGGCTAGGACAATACTAAGTGAATATGGTCTACCACATTATTTGTGGGCCGAGGCCGTAAATACATCATGCTACATATCAAATCGTGTTTTCTTGTGTAAAAATACAACTAAAACTTCTTTTGAAATGTATTTTTCTAGAAAACCTAATGTTTCCTATTTTAAAGTTTTTGGTTGCAAATGCTTTGTTTTAAACACAAAAGAATTTTTAGGAAAATTTGATCCTAAATCTTATGAGGCTATTTTTGTAGGTTACTCAAACACTAGTAAAGCTTATAGAGTTTTCATTAGATCATCTTTGACTATTGAAGAGTCTATTCATGTTAAGTTTGAGGAATCTAACAAGTTTGTTAAGAATGTTGTAGAAATAGATGCTTTGCATGAAGGCTTGGAGAAAGTCACCTTGGAGGATGCTTCTACCATGGGAGACAAGCCAAAGGATGATGATGGAAGTGAAGCCAAAGTGGAAGAGGCCCAAGGAAATGAACATCAAACAAATGAGGTGGAGCCTACTCAACCACTACCTAAGGATTGGAGATTCAATCCTCATCATCCCAAGGACCTCGTCATAGGTGAAGTATCAAAAGGGGTAACTACTCGCTCTAAAATTCAAGATTATTGTGGCCACTTTGCATTTATTTCACACATAGAACCCAAAAATGTGCTCGAAGCCGAGGCCGATTCATATTGGTTGCTAGACATGCAAGAGGAGCTCAATCAATTTGAGCGCAACCAAGTTTGGCACCTTGTTCCTAGGCCCCACGATAGACCAACAATTGGTACTAAGTGGATCTTTAAGAATAAGTTGGATGAATTGGGTAATGTAGTTAGAAACAAGGCTAGGTTAGTTGCCCAAGGTTACACTCAAATCGAAGGGATCGATTTTGAAGAAACCTTTGCACCCGTAGCACGGCTTGAAGCCATACGGATGACATTAGCATTTGCCTCATATAAAGATTTCAAATTATTTCAAATGGATGTTAAAAGTGCTTTTCTAAATGGATTATTGAAGAGGAGGTGTATGTTGAACAACCCCCGGGTTTGTTGATCCTACACATCCGGATTTTGTTTTTAAATTAGATAAAGCTCTTTATGGTTTAAAACAAGCCCCTAGGGCTTGGTATGAAAGACTTTCCTCATTTTTGATTTCAAATGGTTTTAAGAAAGGTAAAATTGATACAACTTTGTTTACAAAACATGTAGAAAATGACATTCTTATTGTGCAAATCTATGTTGATGATATTATTTTTGGTTCTACTAATGAATCTCTTTGCAAAGCTTTTGAGTCATGCATGAAGGATGAATTTGAAATGTCTATGATGGGGGAGCTCAACTATTTCCTTGGACTCCAAATCAAGCAAAGGAAGGATGGGATCTTCATCAATCAAGCCAAGTACACAAAGGAACTAATCAAAAGGTTTGGGCTTGAAGGATCAAGAGTAAGCAAAACTCCCATGGCAACAACTACAAAGCTTGACAAGGATGAACAAGGTAAAAGTGTAGACATTAAATTATACCGTAGCATGATTGGTAGCTTGCTTTATTTGACGGCTAGTAGGCCGGATATTATGTTTTTCGTTTGTCTTTGTGCACGTTTTCAATCTTGTCCTAAAGAATCTCACATAATAGCGGTTAAACGCATAATTAGATACCTTAAGGGCACTATTGAAATGGGTTTATGGTATCCTAAAACCGGATTATTTGAAATGAAGAGTTTTTCGGATGCCGACTATGCAGGTTGTAGGGTAGATAGGAAGAGCACAAGTGGAACATGTCAATTCTTAGGTAATTGTCTTGTATCTTGTTCTTCCAAAAAGCATAATTCGGTAGCCCTATCAACCGCCGAGGCGGAGTATGTTGCGGCCGGAGCTTGTTGTGCACAAGTTCTTTGGATGAAACATACTCTCCTTGACTATGATTTACACTTTGATCATGTTAAAATATTTTGTGATAATACTAGTACTATTCACATGACAAAAATGCAAATCAACATAGTAAAACCAAACACATTGACATTAGGTATCACTTTCTTAGAGATCATTATGAGAAAGGTGATATTGTTATTGAATATGTTTCTACCGATTTTCAACTTGCCGATATTTTTACTAAACCTTTAGATTATGCTAGATTTTCGTTTATTTGTGGTGAGTTGAATGTTTGTATTATAGATTCTTAAAATTAAAATTTTGTTTTTAACCCTTTTTGATTTATGACAAAAAGGGGGAGAATAAGTTTGTTGAATTTGGAAAATAAGTGTTTAAGTTTAAACTTTCTAAGTTTGATAAAGTTTGATACTATTTGAGTGAAAGTTTGTGTTTATTTGAGTTTTTGGACAAAAACTATTGTGTTTGTTAAATGCTTTATGTATGCTTACATAGCTTTTCATATTCATGATAAATACATAGCATTGTTTGAGGGGGAGCTTTCCAAGCTTTTTCTCCTTTATTTGTTTCAATAACTTATATGTTTTGTCATCATCAAAAAGGGGGAGATTGTTGGCCAAGGTTACAATCACCCTTGTTTAGTGTATTTTGATGATTACAAAACATATTAGTTATTTGTACTAATAACAATTGTTGTTTAAGTGTGTTTCAGGTTTATTATCATACTAGAAGTACTCTCACTCAAATACAAGGTTTTTGGACTCAAGACAATTTAATTTGGGCTCAAGTTGCAATATTGAAGATCAAGTGAAGATAGCCCACCTTGAAGAATAGCTTTGAAGTCCTTTAGAAGTTTGTAAGTTTAGAATGTTAAAGTTTGAATATAGGAAATTTGGCTCTAGGATTTGCACACACACTTGTTTCATGTATTTCCTATGTTTTGAAAATAGTTATTGAAAATGATTATTTCTAAGTTTTATGCCTTAGTTTATATATACATGTACCAAAGCTTTATATCCTGAAAAACTTGTTTAAAACATGTGTATAAACTATTTTCTGCATAATACTTAGCTATATGTATTTTTAAAATATTTATCAAAATTTTTCTGACTCAAAACAGCCCAGTTTTCAGTTTCAGGCAACATCGGTCGACCGGCCCGGTCGACCGGCGCTGTGTCTGGACATGCACTGTTTGTGCATGTCCGTCGGTCGACCGGACCGGTCGACCGACGGAGAGCATTCTGCTCTCGGGAATTCGGTCGACCGGACCGGTCGACCGGAAGAAGGAAACTGTGTTTCCTCCTCTTGGGTCGGTCGACCGAACCGGTCGACCGGGAGCCAACGGCTACTTCCAGCTAGGCTGGCGGTCGACCGGACCGGTCGACCGCGAAGCCTGCAACTTAGCAACGGCTCTTTCCTCTTTGGGATTTTCTGAAAATCTGTTTTCTTTTTCTGTTTTAACAGACTTTTGGAGAGTTGTTGGGTGCTTTTGCAGTTTGAATTAGGTAAAAAGAAAATGTTTTTAACTTATTTTCAACCCTATAAATAGAGGAGAAGTCTCTCCTTCATATTACTTAGAAAAATTCCTCAAGTTTTGTTGTTTTCAAAAGAGAAAAGAAAAATTGTTTGAAGCTTTCAATTCCTACTCTTTCAAGATTGTTTTTCAGTTGTGTTTGATTCTCTATATCACTCTACAACTGAAGTTTTCTCACCACACTTCATAGAGCCAAAAATCCTATACTCATTCTATAGTGAAGTTGTAATTGAAGTGAGAGTGTTTGTAAAAGATTGAGAAAAAGTGCAGTGATCAAGTTGTGATCACTTTGTTCTTGTAATTCCTTCCTTGTGGAGCAACCTCTTCGGTAGAGGTCCTTTGTACTTGGTGGAGCTCGGTGCTCGGTCTTCGGTAGACCAATTGTAAAGGCATCCTCGGTGGATAGTGGAAACCCTTCACGGAGGTGAAGGCGGGGACTAGAGCAAGTGTGCTCGAACCTCGAAACAAATCATCTTGTTTGCGATTGCCTTTGCGTTATTCTTGCTTTCAATTTCTCTTGCTTTATTTTGTCTTGAATTATTTGCTTGAGAACTAACCCTCTACTTGTGCAATCTTGTCTTGTTTACTTTACTTGCTATACTTGTTGTGTTACATTGTGTGCATCTCATTTCTCATCATCATACTTGGCATTGATTGATCACACCTCAATACAACACGATTGCATTGCGCACCTCTAACCCATATCTAGGGGAATTGGGAGGAAGGAGTTCAGAACCTCGCAAGGGGTATTCGGCTCTTAGTCGTGTTTTGAGAGATCGTTGCATCACTCATTTAATTAAAGTTTAAAAAGATCATTAGATTAGCATTCACACATATTCACCCCCCCTCTAGGTGTTTTCACAAGAGTGGTATTACACCATTCTATATACAAAACCTACCGATTAACTTTGTTTCTTGTTGTACTTAGGAAGTTTAACTAAAAGTCAAAATTTTATCCCCGATTGGCCTAAACGGCCATATAAGAGTTGAATAGCGCCTAAAGGGGAAGAAAACATGGTTCTTAAGATCAGAGAGTTATATAACATAATTTTTAAGTATAAATACTACCAATTAACCTTTTTCTAGTCTTAATCGGGAAGTTTGACAGAAATTCAAGCTTTCAGTCTTGGTCGACCTGGACTAGGCCATGTAAGAGCCGAATAGGGAATAAACATTAGAAAAATGTAGTATTCAAGAGACGAGAGTAGTATTGCAAAGTTTCTATGTACAATTACTGCTAATTAACCTTATTTCAAGTATTATTAGAAAGTTTGACCAAAAGCCAAACTTTCGGCCTTAATTGGCCAAAGCTAAGCTTTATAAGTACCGAGTAGGGCCCAAACAGGGAGAGAAAACGTGGTTCTTAAGAGCCAAGAGAAGTATTACATAGTTACTACGCATAATTACTATCAATTAACTTTGCTACTAGTCTTAATTAGGAAGTTTGACTAAAAATCAAAGTTTCATCCCTGGTTGCTTGAACTAGGCCATATAGGAGCTAAATGGGTCTAGAATAGGGAGAAATGGTGATTTTCAAGAGCCAGGAGTTGTATTACATAGTTTTTATGTATAAATACTATCAAGTAAACTTATTTCTAATCTTAATTGAAAAGGTTGATCAAAAGTTAAACTTTCAACACTGATTGGCTTGAACTCAGCCTTATAAGAGCCAAATATGGCCTAAACGGGGAGAAAACGTGATTTTCAATTGTCGAAAGTGGTATTACATAGTTTTTATGTACAAATACTATAAATTAACTTAGTATTACAAAGTTACTATGCACAATTACTTCTAATTAACCTTGTTTCGGGTTTCAATCTAGATGTTTGACTAAAACTCAAACTTTCAACCCCAATTAGCCTGAACTAGACCATATGCGAGTCGACTAAGGAGCAAATATAGGGAGAATGTGGTTCTCAAGAGTCGAGAGTAGTTTTACATAGTTTTTCTGTACAAATACTATCAGTTAAACTTATTTCAAGTCTTAATTGGGAAGTTTCACCCAAAGCCAAACTTTCAGCCCTTTTGGCCGACACTAGGTCTTATTGGAGCCGAATAAGGAACGAACATGAAAAAAATGTGGTTCTCAAATGTTGGGAGTTGTATTATATAGATTCTATGTACAATTACCTCCAACTAACTTTGTTTTAAGTGTTAATGGGGAAGTTTGGTAAAAGTTAAATTTTCAGCACTGATTGGCCTGAACTAGACCTTATAAGAGTTGAGTAGGGCAAAACGGGGAGGAAAACATAGTGTTCAAGAGCTGAGATTAGTATTACATAGTTTATATAAACAATTACTACAAATTATCTCGTTTTTTGTCTTAATTGGAAAGTTTGGTCAAAAGTCAAACGTTCATTCCCGATTGGCCTGAACTAGGCCATATAAGAGCCAAATAGGGCCCAAATGAGTGAAAATGTGATTTTTAAGAGCCGAGAGTGGTATTATTTATTTCTATAGACCGATGCTACCAGTTAACCTTATTTCTAGCCTTAATTGGGGAGTTTGATCAAAATTCAAACTCTCATCCCCGATTGGTTTGAATTACGCCTTATAAGAGCCAAATAGGGCCTAAAAGGGGGGGGAAATGTAGTTTTGAAGAGTAGTGAGTGGTACTATATAGTTTCTATCTATGAATGCTACTAATTAACCTTGTTTTTAGTTTTAATTAGAAAGTTTGACCAAAACTCAAACTCAAACTAATCTAAGCCTTATAAGAGTTTAATATGGCCTAAACGGGAAGAAAACGCAATTTTTAAGAGCCGAGAGTGGTATTGCATAGTTTTGATTTACAAATATTATCTATTAAACTTATATCGAATCTTAATTTTGAACTTTGACCAAATGCCAAACTTTCAACCCCGATTGGACTAGGCCTTATAATAAGTTCCGAATAGGGGAAAACATAGGGAAAACATGGTTCTCAAGATCTGGGAGTAGTATTATATTGTTTCTATGTACAATCATATCCAATTAACCTTGTTTATGGTATTAATTGGAAATTTGACCAAAAGTCAAACTTCGATCCTTATTGGCCTGAATTAGGCTTAGAAGAATCGAATAGGGGCCTAAACATGGCGAGAACGTGGCTCTTAAGAGCCAGGAGTAGTATTACAGAGTTTCATATACAATTACTGCCATCTAATCTTGTTTCTAGTCTTAATTAGAAAGTTTGACCAAAAGTCAAACTTTCACCCTGATTGGCCTGAACTAGGATATATATGAGTTGAAGAGGGCCCAATGGGGAGAAAATGTGGTTCTCAAGATTTAGGAATAATAATACATAGTTTTTACATTCAAATACAACCAATTAATCTTATTTCTAGTCATAATTGACGAGTTTGACTAAGAGTCAAACTTTCAGCTTTGATTGGCCTGACTAGGCTTTATAAAGAGCCGAATAGGCCTAAACGGGGAGAAAACAAAATTTTCAAGTGTCAAGAGAGGTATTACACCATTCTATATACAAAACCTACCGATTAACCTTGTTTCTTGTTGTACTTAGGAAGTTTAACTAAAAGTCAAAATTTTATCCCCGATTGGCCTAAACGGCCATATAAGAGCTGAATAGGGCCTAAAGGGGAAGAAAACATAGTTTAAGATCAGAGAGTTATATAACATAATTTTTAAGTATAAATACTACCAATTAACCTTTTTCTAGTCTTAATCGGGAAGTTTGACAGAAATTTAAGCTTTCAGCCTTGATCGACCTGAACTAGGCCATGTAAGAGCCGAATAGGGAATAAACATTAGAAAAATGTAGTATTCAAGAGACGAGAGTAGTATTGCAAAGTTTCTATGTACAATTACTGCTAATTAACCTTATTTCAAGTATTAATTAGAAAGTTTGACCAAAAGCCAAACTTTAGGCCTTAATTGGCCAGAGCTAAGCTTTATAAGTGCCGAGTAGGGCCCAAACAGGGAGAAAACGTGGTTCTTAAGAGCCAAGAGAAGTATTACATAGTTACTACGCATAATTACTATCAATTAACCTTG
Organism: Agave tequilana; assembly: GCA_038442645.1. Taxonomy (NCBI): domain Eukaryota; kingdom Viridiplantae; phylum Streptophyta; class Magnoliopsida; order Asparagales; family Asparagaceae; genus Agave; species Agave tequilana. The sequence goes on along the minus strand of JAVJIF010027263.1, from coordinate 20,986 downwards.
CTACTAGTCTTAATTAGGAAGTTTGACTAAAAAATCAAAGTTTCATCCCTGATTGGCTTGAACTAGGCCATATAGGAGCTAAATAGGGCTAGAATAGGGAGAAATTGTGATTTTCAAGAGCCAGGAGTTGTATTACATAGTTTTTATGTATAAATACTATCAAGTAAACTTATTTCTAATCTTAATTGAAAAGGTTGATCAAAAGTTAAACTTTCAACACTGATTGGCCTGAACTCAGCCTTATAAGAGCCAAATATGGCCTAAACGGGGAGAAAACGTGATTTTCAATTGTCGAAAGTGGTATTACATAGTTTTTATATACAAATACTATAAATTAAACTTAGTATTACAAAGTTACTATGCACAATTACTTCTAATTAACCTTGTTTCGGGTTTCAATTTAGAAGTTTCACTAAAACTCAAACTTTCAACCCCAATTAGCCTGAACTAGACCATATGAGAGTCGACTAAGGAGCAAATATAGGGAGAATGCGGTCTCAAGAGTCGAGAGTAGTTTTACATAGTTTTATGTACAAATACTATCAGTTAAACTTATTTCAAGTCTTAATTAGGAAGTTTCACCCAAAGCCAAACTTTCAGCTCTTTTGACCTACACTACGTCTTATTGGAGCCTAATAAGGAATAAACATGGGAAAAATGTGGTTCTCAAGAGTTAGGAGTTGTATTATTTAGATTCTATGTACAATTACCTTCAACTAACTTTGTTTCAAGTGTTAATGGGAAAGTTTGGTAAAAAATAAATTTCAGCACTGATTGGCCTGAACTAGACCTCATAAGAGTTGAGTAGGGCAAAACGGGGAGGAAAACATAGTGTTCAAGAGCCGAGATTAGTATTACATAGTTTATATAAACAATTACTACAAATTATCTCGTTTTTGTCTTATTGGAAAGTTTGGCCAAAAGTCAAACGTTCATTCCCGATTGGCCTGAACTAGGCCATATAAGAGCCAAATAGGGCCCAAATGAGAGAAAATGTGGTTTTAAGAGCCGAGAGTGGTATTATACTATTTCTATACATCGATGCTACCAGTTAACCTTATTCTAGCTTAATTGGGGAGTTTGACCAAAAGTCAAACTCTCAGCCCCGATTGGTTTGAATTACGCCTTATAAGAGCCAAATAGGGCCTAAAAGGGGGGAAAACGTGGTTTTGAAGAGCTGTAAGTGGTACTATATAGTTTCTATCTATAAATGCTACTAATTAACCTTATTTTTAGTTTTAATTAGAAAGTTTGACCAAAACTCAAACTTTCAGTCCCGATTAGCCTGAATTAGGCCTTATAAGAGTTTAATATGGCCTAAACGCGGAGAAAACGCAATTTTTAAGAGCCGAGAGTGGTATTGCATAGTTTGATGTACAAATATTATCTATTAAACTTATTTCGAATCTTAATTTTGAAGTTGGACCAAATGCCAAACTTTCAACCCCGATTGGACTAGGCCTTATAATAAGTTCCGAATAGGGAAAACATAAGGAAAACATAGTTCTCAAGATCTGGGAGTAGTATTATATTTTTTCTATGTACAATCATTTCCAATTAACCTTGTTTATAGTATTAATTGGGAAATTTGACCAAAAGTCAAACTTCCGACCCTTATTGGCCTGAATTAGGCTTAGAAAAGTCGAATAGGGGCCCAAATATGGCGAAAACGTGGCTCTTAAGAGCCAGGAGTAGCATTACAGAGTTTTCATATACAATTACTGCCATCTAATCTTGTTCTAGTCTTAATTAGAAAGTTTGACCAAAAGTCAAACTTTCACCCTGATTGGCCTGAACTAGGATATATATGAGTTGAAGAGGGCCTAATGGAGAGAAAAGTGGTTCTCAAGATCCAAGAATGATAATACATAGTCTTTATATTCAAATACAACCAATTAATCTTATTTCTAGTCATAATTGACAAGTTTGACTAAGAGTCAAACTTTCAGCTTTGATTGGCCTGAACTAGGCTTTATAAAGAGCCGAATAGGCCTAAACGGGGAGAAAACAAAATTTTCAAGTGTCAAGAGTGGTATTACACCATTCTATATACAAAACCTACCGATTAACCTTGTTTCTTGTTGTACTTAGGAAGTTTAACTAAAAGTCAAAATTTTATCCCCGATTGGCCTAAACGGCCATATAAGAGCTGAATAGGGCCTAAAGGGGAAGAAAACATAGTTCTTAAGATCAGAGAGTTATATAACATAATTTTTAAGTATAAATACTACCAATTAACCTTTTTCTAGTCTTAATCGGGAAGTTGACAGAAATTCAAGCTTTCAGCCTTGATCGACCTGAACTAGGCCATGTAAGAGCCGAATAGGGAATAAACATTAGAAAAATGTAGTATTCAAGAGACGAGAGTAGTATTGCAAAGTTTCTATGTACAATTACTGCTAATTAACCTTATTTCAAGTATTAATTAGAAAGTTTGACCAAAAGCCAAACTTTAGGCCTTAATTGGCCAGAGCTAAGCTTTATAAGTGCCGAGTAGTAGGGCCCAAACAGGGAGAAAACGTGGTTCTTAAGAGCCAAGAGAAGTATTACATAGTTACTACGCATAATTACTATCAATTAACCTTGCTACTAGTCTTAATTAGGAAGTTTGACTAAAAAATCAAAGTTTCATCCCTGATTGGCTTGAACTAGGCCATATAGGAACTAAATAGGGCTAGAATAGGGAGAGATCGTGATTTTCAAGAGCCAGGAGTTGTATTACATAGTTTTATGTATAAATACTATCAAGTAAACTTATTTCTAATCTTAATTGAAAAGGTTGATCAAAAGTTAAACTTTCAACACTGATTGGCCTGAACTCAGCCTTATAAGAGCCAAATATGGTCTAAACGGGGAGAAAACGTGATTTTCAATTGTCGAAAGTGGTATTACATAGTTTATATGTACAAATACTATAATTAACTTAGTATTACAAAGTTACTATGCACAATTACTTCTAATTAACCTTGTTTCGGGTTTCAATCTAGAAGTTTGACTAAAACTCAAACTTTCTACCCCAATTAGCCTGAACTAGACCATATGAGAGTCGAATAAGGAGCAAATATAGGGAGAATGTGGTTCTCAAGAGTCGAGAGTAGTTTTACATTGTCTTTATTACAAATACTATCAGTTAAACATATTTCAATTCAAGTCTTAATTGGGAAGTTTCACCCAAAGCCAAACTTTCTGCCCTTTTGGCCTACACTAGGTCTTATTAGAGCCGAATAAGGAACAAGCATGGGGAAAATGTGGTTCTCAAGAGTTGGGAGTTGTATTATATAGATTCTATGTACAATTACCTCCAACTAACTTTGTTTCAAGTGTTAATGTGGAAGTTTGCTAAAAGTTAAATTTTCAGCACTGATTGGCCTGAATTAGACCTTATAAGAGTTGAGTAGGGCAAAAACGGGGAGGAAAATATAGTGTTCAAGAGCCGAGATTAGTATTACATAGTTTATATAAACAATTACTACAAATTATCTCGTTTTTTGTCTTAATTGGAAAGTTTGTCCAAAAGTCAAACGCTCATTCCCGATTGGCCTGAACTAGGCCATATAAGAGCCAAATAGGGCCCAAATGAGAGAAAATGTGGTTTTTAAGAGCCGAGAGTGGTATTATATTATTTCTATACACCGATGCTACCAGTTAACCTTATTTCTAGCCTTAATTGGGGAGTTTGACCAAAAGTCAAACTCTCAGCCCCGATTAGTTTGAATTATGCCTTATAAGAGCCAAATAGGGCCTAAAAGGGGGGAAAACGTGGTTTGAAGAGCTGTGAGTGGTATTATATAGTTTCTATCTATAAATGCTACTAATTAACCTTCTTTTAGTTTTAATTAGAAAGTTTGACCAAAACTCAAACTTTCAGTCCGATTGGCCTGAAATAGGCCTTATAAGATTACATAATATTTATATACAATTACTACCACTTAATCTTATTTCTAGTCATAATTGGTATATTTCACTAAAAGTCAAACTTTCATCCACGATTGGCTTGAACTAGGAAGAAAACATTGTCTTAAGGGCATATAAGAGCCGAATAGGGCCCAAACAGGAAGAAAACTTCGTTCTTAAGAGATAGGAGTGGTATTACATAGTTTCAATATATAAATTCTATCAATTAACCTAATTTCTAGCATATATTAGGAAGTTTGACCAAAAATCAAACTTTCAGCCCTGATTGGTTTGAACTAGGCCATATAAGAGCCGAATAGGCCCCAAACGGGGAGAAAACATGGTTCTTAAGACCCGAGAATGGTATTACATAATTTCTATGTACAAATCTACCAACTAATCTTATTTCTAATCTTAACTAGAAAGTTTGACCAAATGACAAACCTTCAGCCCCGATTGGCTGATTTGGGCCTTATAAGATCCGAATAAAGAATAAACATAGGGAAAACGTGATTTTCAAGAGCTGAGAGTGGCATAACATAGTTTCTATGTACAGTTACTACTAATTAAGCTTATTTTTAGTCTTAAATGAGAAGTTTGACTAGAAGCCAAGGTTCAACCCTGATTGACTGAATAGGCCTTATAAGAGCCGTGTAGGGCCCGAACAAGAATAAAACGTGATTTTCAAGAGTCGGGAGTAGTATTACATAGTTTCTATGTACAGTTACTTCTAATTAACCTTGTTTCTAGTGTCAATTGAGAAGTTTGATTAAAATTCAAACATTCATCCCTGATTGGCCTGAGATAAGCCCTATAAAAGTTGAATAAGGCTCAAACGGGAAGAAAATATGGTTGTCAATAGCCATGAGTGTATTACATAGTTTCTATATACAAATACTACATATTAACCTTACTCCTAGTCTCAATTGGAAAGTTTGACAGCCCCAATTGGCTAGAACTAGGCCTTATAAGAGCCGAATAGGGTATAAATTGGAGAAAACATTCTTTTCAAAAGCCGAGAGTGGTATTACATAGTTTCTATATAAAAATAACTATCAATTAATCTAATTTATAGTCTTAATTTGAAAGTTTACCAAAAAGCCAAACTTTTAGCCCTGTTGGCCTAAACTAGGCCTTATAAGAGCCGAATTAAGAACAAATATAGGGAAAACGTGGTTCTCAAGAGCTGGGATTAGTATTACATAGATTTTATGTTCAATTACTTCCAACTAACCTTGTTTCTAGTATTAATTGGGAAGTTTGACCAAAAGTCAAACTTTCAGTCTGATTGGCCTTCAGCCTTATTAGAGCCGAATATAGCCCAAATGGGGAGAAAACATGATTCTCAAGAGCAGAGAGTAGTATTAGATTGTTTCTATGTATAATTACTATCAATTAAGTTTTTTCTAGTCTTAATTGGGAAGTTTGACCAAAAGTCAAACTTTCAACCCTGATTGGCATGAACTAGGCCTGATAAAAGCCGAATAGGGAAAAGACATGGGGAAAGTGTGGTTTTCAAGAACCGAGAGAAGTAACACATAGTTTTTATGTACAGTTACAATTAATTAAACTTGTATCTAGTTTTAATTGTGAAATTTGACAAAAAGCCAAACTTTCGGCCCTGATTGGCTTAAGCTAAGCCTTATACGAGCCCATTAGGGCCCAAACAGGGGGAAAACGTGGTTCTTAAGAGCCAAGAGTAGTATACACAGATTTTACGTATAATTTCTTTTAATTAACCTTATTTCTAGTCTCGATTATGAAGTTTGACTAAAATTCAATCATTCATCCCCAATTGGCTGAAATCGGCTATATAAGAGCGAGTAGGGCCCAAACGGATAGAAAATATGGTTCTCAATAGTAAAAAATGGTATTACATAGTTTCTATATAAAAATACTACCAATTAACAATATTTATAATCTTAATTGGGAACTTTAACCAAAAGTCAAACTTTCAGCCCCGGTTGGTCTGAACTAGGCCTTATAAGAGCCAAATAGGGCTAAAACGGGGAGAAAACTTGGTTTTCAAGAGTTGTAAGGGTATTACATCATTTCTATATACAATTACGACTAGTTAACCTTATTCTAATCTTAATTGAAAAGTTTGACAAAAAATCAAGTCAAACTTTCAGCTCTGATTAGCGAGAATTAGGCCTTATATGAGCAGAATAGGGCCTAAACGAGGAGAAAACATGATTTCAAGAGCCAGGAGTGAAATTACATAGTTTTCATGTGCAGATATATAAATTAAACTTATTTTTAGTCTTAATTGAGAAGTTTGATTAAAAGTAAAACTCTCAGCGCTGCTTGGCCTAAACCAGGCTTATAAGAGCCGAATAGGGAACAAACATGGGAAAACTTGGTTCTCAAGAGTTAAGAGTAGTATTACATAGTTACTATGGACAATTACTACCATTTAACCTCATTTCTATGGTCTTTATTGGGAAGTTTGACTAAAAGTGACTTTCAGTCCCGATTAGCCTGAGGTAAGCCTTATAAGAGCCGAATAGGTCCATAACAGGGATAAAGTATGTTTTCAAGAGCCAGGTATTGTATTACATAGTTTATGTACAAATACTATTAATTAAATTTATTTCTAGTCTTAACTGGAAAGTCATCCCCGAATGGCCTGAAGCCATATAAGAGCCAAATAGGGCCAAAACAGGGAGAAAACTTTATTCTCAAGGGTCGAGAGTGGTATTACATTATTTCTATGTATAAATATAAATTAACCTTTTTCCTGTCCTTAATTAGAAAGTTTGATCAAAAGTCAAACTTTCAGCCCAGATTAGCAAAAACTATACCTTTTAAGAGATGAACAAGGAAAAAATAGGGGAAATGTGATTTCAAGAGATGGAAGTAGTATTGCATAGTTTCTATGTAGAATTACTACGAATTAACTTTATTTCTAGTTCTTATTTGGGAGTTTGACTAAAAGTCAAACTTTCAGCCCAGATTGGCCTAAACTAGGCCTTATAAGAGGCGAATCGGGCCCAAATGGGGAGAAAACATGTTTTTCAACTTTTATGAGTACTTTACATAGTTTTTACATAAAATTACTACTAATTTACCTTTTTTAGTCTTAATTAGGAAGTTTAAATAGAAGTCAAAATTTCAGCCCCGATTGGGCTTAACTCGGCCTTATAAGAACCGAAGAGGGCCTAAAAGGGTTAAAAATTTGTTATCAAGAGCCGTGAGTGAAATTTCATAGTTTCTATATACAAAACTATTAATTAACCCTGTGTCAAGTCATAATTGGGAAATTGATCAAAAGTCAAACTTTCAACCCCATTGACCTGAACTAGGACTCATAATAACTGAACAGGGTCTAAACGGGGAGAAAAAATAGTTTTCAAGAGTAGTATTACATGGTTTTTAAGTAAATAACTACTAATTAACCCAATGTCTTGGGAAATTTGATCAAAAGTCAACCTCCCATCCCCGATTGACCTGAACTAGGCCATCTAAGAACGGAATAAGGCTCAAATGGGGAGAAAACATGATTTTCAAGAGGCTAGAGTAGTATTACATAGTTTCTATATAGAATTACTACGAATTAACCTTATTTCTAGTCCTTATTGGGTAGTTTAACTAAAAATCAAACTTTCAACCCGAATTGGTATGTATTAGGCCTTATAAGAGGCGAATAAGGCTCAAACGGGGAGAAAACATGATTTTCAGCAGCCGTGAGTAGTGTTACATAGTTTTTACGTACAATTACTACTAATTAACCTTGTTCTAGTCTTAATTAAGAGGTTTAACGAAAAGTCAAAATTTCAACCCTGATTGGACTTAACTAGGCATTATAAGAGCCGAAGGGCCCCTAAATAGGGAAAAAACTTGATTTTCAAAAGCCGTGAGTGGTTTTACATAATTTTTATATACAATTACTATTAATTAACCTTGTTTCTAGTCTTAATTAGGAAGTTTGATAAAAAACCAAAGTCTTAACCCCGTTGGCCTGAACTAGGCATCATAAGAACCGAATAGGGATAAACAGGGAGAAAACATAGTTTTCAAGTGCCATGAGTAGTATTTCATAGTTTTTAAGTAAATTAGTACTAATTAACCATGTTTCTCATTTTAATTGAGAAATTTGATCAAAAGTCAAACTCTCATCCCCGATTGCCTGAATTAGACCATATAAGAGCCGAATGGGCCCAAATGGGGAGAGAATTGGCTCTCAAGAGCTGGTAGTGATAATACATAGTTTTTATGCATAAATATTACTAATTAATCTTATTTGTAGTCTTAATTAAGAAGCTTAACTAAAAGTTAAACTTTCAGCCCGATTGGCCTGAATTAGGCCTTATAAGAGTTAAATAGGACCCAAACAAGGGGAAATATGATTTTTAAGAGCCATGAGTGGTATTACATAGTTTCTATGTATAATTACTACTAATTAACCTTATTTCTAATTTTAAATGAGAAGTTTGATCAAAAGTCAAACTTTTAGTCTCTATTAGACTAAATTAGGCCTTATAAGAGCCGAATAGGGCCTAAATAAGGGAAAACATAGTTTTCAAGAACCGGAAGTTGTATTACATAGTGTCTATATATAATTATTACTAATTAACCATGTTTCAATTCTTAATTTGGGAAGTTTAACCAAAAGGCAAACATTCTGCCCCGATTGGTCTGAATTAGATTTTATAAAAGCCGATTGGGGCCCAAACAGGGGGAAAACATTGTTTTCACAAGTCGGGAATAGTATTACATAGTTTCTATTTCTAATTTCTACTACTTAGCTTTATTTCTAGTAATTTTGACCAAAAGTAAAACTTTCAGCCCCGATTGGCATGTACTGGTCGTATAAGAGCCGAATAGAGAAACGAGGGGAAAACATTGGATTTAAGAGTCGTGAGTAGTATTACATAGTTTCTATATACAGTTACTACTTATTAACCTTGTTTCTAATCTTAATTGAAAAGTTTGGACAAAAGTCAAGCTTTCAGCCTCGATTAGCCTGAACTAGACCTTATAAGAGCAGAATAGAGAGCAAACGGGGAGAAAATAAGATTTTGAATAGTCGGTAGTTGTATTGCATAGTTTCTATGTGCAATTACTATTATTTAGCCTTATTTGTACTCTAAATTATGAAGTTTGATTAAAATTCAAACTTTCAGCCTCTATTGATCAGAACTAGGTCTCATAAAAGCCGAGTAGGGTCCAAATGATGTGAAACGTGGTCTTCAAGGGCCTGAGTAGAATTACATAGTTTTTATATACAAATACTAATAATTAAAGTTGTTTCTAATCTTAATTGAGAAGTTTAACTAAAAACAAACTTTCAGCCCTGATTGGCCTAAACTAGGCCTTATAAGAGCCAAGTAGGGCTCAAACGGAGAGAAAATATCATTTTCAAGAGTCCAGAGTAGTACTACATAGCTTCTATATACAAATACTATTAATTAAACTTATTTCTAGTCTTAATTAGAAAGTTTGACCAAAAGTCAAACTTTCAGCCCAATTTGGCCTAACTAGGCCTTATAAGAGCCGAATAAAAAACAAATATGAGGAAAATGTGGTTCTCAAAGGTCAGCAGTAGTATTACATTATTTCTAAGCACACAAATACTGTCAATTAAATTTATTTCTAGTCTTAATTGAGAAGTTTAACCAAAAACCAAATTTCAGCCCTGATTGGCCTAAACTTGGCCTTAAAGGAGCCGAATAGGAAACAAATATTAGGAAAAATTGTTCACTGGAGTCACGAGCAGTATTACATAGTTTTATGTACAATTACTTTCAATTAACTTTATTTCTAGTATTAATTATAAAGTTTAATCAAAAAGTCAAGTTTTCATCTCCGATTGGCCTGAATTAGACTATACAAGAGCCCAGTAGGACCCAAACAGGGAGAAAAAATAATTACAAGATTCGGTTAGGGCCCAAACAAATACAAAATATAGTTCTCAATAGCCGGAAATGGTATTACATAGTTTATATGTATAAATACTACCAATTAACAATATTTCTAATCGTAATTGGGAACTTTGACTAAAAGTCAAACTTTCAGCCCAGTTGGTCTGAATTAGGCTTTTTAAGAGCCGAATAGGGCCAAAACGGGGAGAAAACTTGGTTTTCAAGATTTGTCAGTGGTATTACATGTTTCTATATACAACTTACGACTAGTTAACCCTTTCCTAATCTTAATTGAAAAGTTTGATCAAAAATCAAGTCAAACTTTCAGCCCCGATTAGCGAGAATTAGGCCTTATAAGAGCAGAATAGGGCCAAAATGACGAGAAAACATGATTTCAAGAGACAGGAGTAGAATTACATAGTTCCATGTGCAAATATATAAATTAAACTTACTTTTAGTCTTAATTGAGAGTTTTATTAAAAGTAAAACTTTCAGCCCCGCTTGGCCTAAACCAGGCTTATAAGAGCCGAATAGGGAACAAACATGGGGAAAACTTGGTTCTCAAGAGTTAAGAGTAATATTACATAGTTACTATTGGGTGTATTACTAGTCTTTATTGGGGAAAACATAGTTCTATATACAATTAATAATAATTAACTTTATTTATAGTCTTTATTGGGAAGTTTGATCAAAAATCAAATCCTTTAGTCTCCTCGACTTGAACTAGGCCTTATAAGAGCCAAATAGGGCCTAAATGGGGTCACAACGTGGTTTTCAAGAGTCGGAAGTATTACTGCATAGTTTCATTATACAATTACTACTAATTAACCTAGTTTCAAGTCTTAATAGGGATGTTTGACCAAAAACCAATCTTTCAGTGTCGATTAGACTTAACATATGCCTTACAAGAGCTGAATAGGGTCCAAAAGTTAAGAAAACATGATTTTCAAGAGTCATAAGTAGTATTACGTAATTGGAAAGTTTGGACAAAAGTCAAGCTTTCAGCCTCGATTAGCCTGAATAGACCTTATAAGAGCGGAATAGAGCCCAAGCGGGGAGAAAATGAGATTTGAATAGTCGGTAGTAGTATTACATAGTTTCTATGTGCAATTACTATTAATTAGCCTTATTTGTACTCTATATTATGAAGTTTGACTAAAATTCAAACTTTCAGCCTCTATTGGTCAGAACTAGGTCTTATAAAAGCCGAATAGGGTCCAAATGATGTGAAAACAGGGTCTTCAAGGGCCTGAGTAGTATTATATAGTTTTTATATACAAATACTACTAATTAAACTTGTTTCTAATCTTAATTGAGAAGTTTGACTAAAAAACAAACTTTCAGCCCTGATTGGCCTAAACTAGGCCTTATAAGAGCCAAGTAGGCTCATACGGGAAGAAAATATCATTTTCTAGAGCCGAAAGTAGTATTACATAGTTTCTATATACAAATACTATTAATTAAACTTATTTCTAGTCTTAATTGGAAATTTGACCAAAAGTCAATCTTTCAGCCCGATTTGGCCTAGTTAGGCCTTATAAGAGCCGAATAGGAAACAAATATGGGGAAAATATGGTTCTTAATAGTTAGCAATAGTATTACATTGTTTCTAAGCACAAATACTATCAACTAAATTTATTTCTAGTCTTAATTGGGAAGTTTATCAAAAAGCCAAATTTCAGCCCTTATTGGCCTAAATTTGGCCTTATAAGAGCCGAATAGGGAATAAACATTGGGGAAAATTGCTTCTTAGGAGTCACGAGCAGTATTACATAGTTTATATATACAATTACTTTCAATTAACTTTTTTTCTAATATTAATTGGAAAGTTTAACAAAAAGTCAAGCTTTCAGCCCCGAATAGCCTAAATTGGCCTTAAGAGCCAAATATGGGCCTAAACGGGGAGGAAACATGATTTTAAGAGCCGAGAGTGGTATTACATAGTTTCTATTTACAAATACAATCAATTAAACTTATTTCTAATCTTAATTGGGAAGTTTGACCAAAAGCCAAACTTTAAACCTTGATGGGCCTAAACTATGCCTTATTATAGGAGTCGAGTAAGGCCCAAACATGGGGAAAACATGGTTCTCAAGATTCAAGAGTAGTATTACATAATATTTATGTACAATTACTACCACTTAACCTTATTTCTAGTCATAATTGGTATATTTAACTAAAAGTCAAAGATTCATCTACGATTGGCCTGAACTAGGAAGAAAACGTTGTTCGTAAGGGCATATAAGAGCCGAATAGGACCCAAACAGGAAGAAAACCTCGTTCTTAAGAGACAAGAGTGGTATTACACAGTTTCAATATATAAATTCTATCAATTAACCTAATTTTTAGTAATAATTAGGAAGTTTCACAAAAATCAAACTTTTAGCCCAGATTGGTTCAATTGAATTAGGCCATATAAGAGCCAAATAGGGCCCAAATAGGGAGAAAACGTGGTTCTTAAGACCCAGGAGTGGTATTACATAATTTCTATGTACAAATACTACCAACTAATCTTATTTCTAGTCTTAATTAGAAAGTTTGACCAAAAACAAGCCTTCAGCCCCCATTGGGCTAATTTGGGCCTTATAAGACCCGAATAAAGAATAAACATGGGGAAAACGTGATTTCCAAGAGCTGAGAGTGGCATTACATAGTTTCTATGTAAAATTACTACTAATTAAGCTTATTTTAGTCTTAAATGAGAAGTTTGACTAAAAGCCAAGGTTTAACCCTGATTGACTGAACTAGGCCTTACAAGAGCCGCGTAGGGCCTGAACAAGAATAAAACATAGTTTTCAAGAGCTGGAAGTAGTATTACAAAGTTTCTATGTACAGTTACTTTCAATTAACCTTGTTTCTAGTGTTAATTGAGAAGTTTGACCAAAATTCAAACATTTATCCTTGATTGGCCTGAGCTAAGCCATATAAGAGACGATTAGGCCCAAACAGGGAGAAAACATGGTTGTCAATTTTCATGAGTTGTATTACATAGTTTCTATGTATAAATACTACCAATTAACCTTACTTCTAAGGCTTAATTGGAAAGTTTGACTAAAGTTAAACTTTCAGCCCCGATTGGCCAAACTAGGCCTTATAAGAGCCGAATAGAGCCTAAACTGGGAGAAAAACGTGCTTTTCAAAAGCCGAGAGTGGTATTACATAGTTTCTATATAAAAATAATTATCAATTAAACTAATTTATATTCTTAAGTTGAAAATTTTACCAAAAACCCAAACTTTCAGCCCCGATTAGCCTAAACTAGGCCTTATAAGTTCCGAATTAAGAACAAACATGGGAAAAACATGGTTCTCAAGAGCTGGGAGTAGTATTACATAGCTTTTATATTCAATTACTTTCAACTAACTTTGTTTCTAGTATTAATTGGGAGGTTTGACCAAAAGTCAAATTTTCAGTCTGATTGGCCATTAGCCTTATTAGAGCTGAGTATAGCTCAGATGGGAAGAAAATTTGATTCTCAAGAGCCGAGTAGCATTTGATTATTTCTATATATAATTACTACCAATTAAGCTTTTTTCTAGTCTCAATTGGGAAGTTTGACCAAAAGTAAATTTTCGGCCCCGATTGGCTTGAACTAGGCCTGATAAAAGTCGAATAGGTAAAAGACATGGGGAAAGTGTGGTTTCAAGAACCGGGAGTAGTAATACATAGTTTTTATGTACAGTCACTATTAATTAAACTTGTATCTAATTTTAATTATGAAATTTGACCAAAAGCCAAACTTTCGGCCCGATTGGCTTGAATGAAGCCTTATACGAGCCCATTAGGACCCAAATAGGGAGAAATCGTGGTTCTTAAGAGACGAAAGTAGTATTACACAGATTTTATGTATAATTACTTTTAATTAACCTTGTTTCTAGTCTTAATTTTAAAGTTTGACCAAAAATCAATCATTCATCCCCAATTGGCTGAAATCGGCCATATAAGAGCCTTGTAGGCCAAACAAATAGAAAATGTGGTTCTCAATAGCCGAAAATGGTATTACATAGTTTCTATGTACAAATATGACCAATTAACAATATTTCTAACCTTAATTGGGAATTTTGACCAAAATTCAAACTTTCAGCCCCGGTTGGTCTGAACTAGGCCTTATAAGAGCCGAATAGGGCCAAAACGGGGAGAAACCTTAGTTTTCAAGAGTTGTGAGTAGTATTACATAGTTTTTATATACAATTATTTCTAATTAATTATTTCTAGTCTTAATAAGTAAAACTTTCAGCTCCGATTGCCTAAACTAGGCCTTATAAGCGTCGAATAGGGCCCAAACAGGGAGAAAACATGATATTCAAGAGGCTGGAGTAGTATTACATAGTTTCTATATTCAATTACTACTAGTTATTTTTATTTCTAGTTTAATTGAAAGTTTAACTAAAAGTAGAGCCCAAACAGGGAGAAAACAAGGTTTTCAAGAGTCAGGAATAATATTACATAGTTTTCTTATACAATTACTACAAATTAACCTTATTTCTTATCTTAATTGAGAAGTTTGACCAAAAGTAAAACTTCAGTGTTTTTAATCTTATTTGAAATTTTGACCAAAAGTGAGACTTTCAGCCCTGATTGGCCTAAAGTAAGTATTATAAGAGCTGAATAGGGAACAAACAGGGGAAAAACATAATTTTCAAGAGAAGGAGTAGTTTACATTATTTCTATGTAGAATTTCTACGAATTAACCTTATTTCTAGTCCTTATTGGGTAGTTTGACCAAAATTAAACTTTCAGCCCGAATTGGTATGAACTAGGCCTTATAAGAGGCGAATAGGGCCCAAACGGGGTGAAAATATGGTTTTCAGCAGCCATAAGTAGTGTTACATAGTTTTACGTACAATTACTACTAATTAACCTTATTTCTAGTCTTAATTAAGAGGTTTAACGGAAAGTCAAATTTTCAATCCTGATTGGCCTTAACTAGGTCTTATAAGAGTCGAAGGGCCCCTAAATAGAGAAAAAAACTTGATTTTCAAAATCTGTGAGTGGTATTACATAATTTATATATACAATTACTATTACTTAACCTTGTTTCTAGTCTTAATTAGGAAGTTTGATAAAAATCAAAGTTTTAACCCCGTTGGCCTGACTAGGCCTTTTAAGAACCGAACAGGGATAAACGGGGAGAAAACATAGTTTTCAAGAACCGTGAGTAGTATTACAAAGTTTTTAAGTAAATTACTACTAATTAACCATGTTCTCATTTTAATTAAGAAATTTGATCAAAAGTCAAACTCCCATCCCCAATTGCCTGAATTAGGCCATATAATAGTCGAATGGACACAAACGGGGAGAAAACTTGCTCTCAAGAGCTGGTAGTGATATTACATAGTTTTTTTACACAAATACTACTAGTTAACCTTATTTCTAGTCTTAATTGAGAAGTTTAACTAAAGTTAAACTTTCAGCCCTATTGGCCAGAATTATGCCTTATAAGAGTTAAATAGGACCCAAATAAGGGGAAATGTGATTTTTAAGAGCCACGAGTGTTATTACATAGTTTCTACATATAATTACTACTAATTAACCTTATTTCTAGTCTTAATTCAGAGTTTGATCAAAACTCAAACTTTCAGTCCCTATTAGACTGAACTAGGCCTTATAAGAGCCGAATAGGGCCTAAACGAGGAAAAACATGGTTCTCAAGAATCGGAAGTGATATTACATAGTTTCCATATATCTACTAATTAACCTTATTTCTAGTCTTAATTTGGGAAGTTTAACCAAAAGTTAAATATCAGCCCCGATTGGCCTGAAGTAGGCCTCAAAAGAGCCAAATAGGACCCAAATTTGAGAAAACAAGGTTTTCAAGAATTGGGAGTTATATTACATAGTTCTATATATAATTAATAAAAATTAACCTTATTTATAGTCTTTATTGGGAAGTTTGATCGAAAATCAAATCATTTAGCATCGAATAACTTGAACTAGGCCTTATATAAGCCAAATAGGGCCTAAATGGAGTGACAACGTGGTTTTCAAGAGTCGGGAGTATTACTGCATAGTTTCAATATGTAATTATTACTAATTAATCTAGTTTCAAGTCTTAATAGGTAAGTTTGACCAAAAACCAATCTTTCAGTCTCGATTAGACTTAACTATGCCTTATAAGAGCTGAATGGGGTCCAAAAGTTAAGAAAACATGATTTTCAAGAGCCGTAAGTAGTATTACGTAGTTTTTATATACAAATGCAATAAATTAACCTTTTTTAGTCTTAATTGGAAATTTGATCAAAAGTCAAAATTTCTGCCTTGATTGACTTAAACTAGGCCCTATAAGAGCCGAATAGGGCCCAAACAGGGGGAAGACATGGTTTTCAAGATCTGTGAGTAGTATTACATTATTTATATATATGAATACTAATAATTAACTTTATTTCTGGTCTTAATTGGGAATTTTTACCAAAAGGCAAACTTTCTACTCCGATTGGTCTGAATTAGATCTTATAAGAGCCGATTTGGGCCCAAACAAGGGGAAAATATGGTTTTCACGAGCCGTGAATAGTATTACATAGTTTCTATTTCTAGTTTCTACTAATTAACTTTATTTATAGTCTTAATTAGAAAGTTTGACCAAAAGTCAAACTTTCAACCCCGATTAGCATGTACTAGGCCGTATAAGAGCCGAATAAAGAAACGAGGGGAAAACATGAGGTTCAAGAGCCAAGAATAGTATTACATAATTTCTATATACAATTACTACTTATTAACCTTTATTCTAATCTTAATTGGAAAGTTTGAACAAAAGTCAAGCTTTCAGCCTCGATTAGCCTGAACTAGATTTTATAAGAGCGGAATAGAGCCCAAACGGGGAGAAAATGAGATTTTCAATAGTCGATAGTAGTATTACATAGTTTTTATGTGCGATTACTATTAATTAGCCTTACTTGTACTCTAAATAATGAGGTTTGAATAAAATTCAAACTTTCAGCCTCTGTTGGTCAGAACTAGGTTTTATAAAAGCCGAGTAGGATCTAAATGATGTGAAAACGTGGTTTTAAAGGGCTTGAGTAGTATTACATAGTTTTATATACAAATACTACTAATTAAATTTGTTTCTAATCTTAATTGAGAAGTTTGACTAAAAACCAAACTTTCAGCCATGATTGGCCTAAACTAGACCTTATAAGGGCCAAGTAGGGCTCAAATGGGGAGAAATATCGTTTTAAGAGGCGAGAGTAGTATTACATAGTTTCTATATACAAATACTATTAATTAAACTTATTTCTAGTCTTAATTGAAAAGTTTGACTAAAAGTTAAACTTTCAGCCTTATTTATCCTAACTAGGCCTTATAAGAGCCGAATAGGAAACAAATATGAGG
Organism: Agave tequilana; assembly: GCA_038442645.1. Classification (NCBI taxonomy): domain Eukaryota; kingdom Viridiplantae; phylum Streptophyta; class Magnoliopsida; order Asparagales; family Asparagaceae; genus Agave; species Agave tequilana. The sequence goes on along the minus strand of JAVJIF010027263.1, from coordinate 3,899 downwards.
AAAATGCGGTTCTCAAGAGTCAGCAGTAGTATTACACTGTTTCTAAGCACAAATACTATCAATTAAATTTATTTCTAGTCTTAATTGGGAAGTTTAACCAAAAGCCAAATTTCAGCCCTGATTGGCCTAAACTTGGCCTTAAAGGAGCCGAATAGGGAACAAATATAGGGAAAAATTGGTTCGCGGGAGTCATGAGCAGTATTACATAGTTTAGATGTATAATTACTTTCAACTAACTTTGTTTCTTGTATTAATTATAAAGTTTAATAAAAAAACTCAAGTTTTCATCCCTGATTTGCCTGAATTAGACTATAGAAGAGTCCAATAGGACCCAAAAAGGGAGAAAACGTGGTTATCAAGATCCGGTTAGGTCCCAAACAGAAACAAAATATGGTTCTCAATAGCCGGAAATGGTATTACATAGTTTATATGTACAAATACTACCAATTAACAATATTTCTAATTTTAATTTGGAACTTTAACCAAAAGTCAAACTTTCAGCCCCGGTTGGTCTGAACTAGGCCTTATATAAGAGCCGATAGGGCCAAAATGGGGAGAAAACTTGGTTTTCAAGAGTAGTGACTGATATTACATCGTTTCTATATACAACTTACGACTAGTTAACCTTTTTTTAATCTTAATTGGAAAGTTTGATCAAAAATCAAGTCAAACTTTCAGCCCTGATTAGCGAGAATTAGGCCTTATAAGAGTAGAATAGGGCCTGAATGAGGAGAAAACATGATTTCAAGAGGCAGGAGTGGAATTACATAGTTTCCATGTACAGATATATAAACTAAACTTACTTTTAGTCTTAATTAAGAAGTTTGATTAAAAGTAAAACTTTCAGCCCGCTTGGCCGAAACCAGGCTTATAAGAGCCGAATAGGGAATAAACATGGGGAAAACTTGGTTCTCAAGAGTTAAGAGTAGTATTACATAGTTACTATTGGGAGTATTACTAGTCTTTATTGGGGAAAACATAGTTCTATATAATTTTAATAAAAATTAACCTTATTTATAGTCTTTATTGGGAGTTTGATTAAAAATCAAATCCTTTAGCCTCGATTGACTTGAACTAGACCTTATAAGAGCCAAATAGGGCCTAAATGGGGTGACAACGTGGTTTTCAAGAGTCGAGAGTATTACTGCATAGTTTCAATATACAATTACTACTAATTAACCTAGTTTCAAGTATTAATAGGAAAGTTTGACCAAAAATCAATCTTTCAGTCTCGATTAGACTTATCCTATGCCTTACAAGAGCTGAATAGGGTCCAAAAGTTAAGAAAACATGATTTTCAAGAGCCGTAAGTAGTATTACATAGTTATTTATACAAATACAATAAATTAACTTTTTTTGTCTTAATTGAAAATTTGATCAAAAGTCAAAATTTCAGCCTTGATTGACTTGAATTAGGCCTTATAAGAGCCGAATAGGGCCCAAACAAGGGGAAGGCATGGTTTTCAAGATATGTGAGTGTATTACATTATTTCTATATAGAAATACTAATAATTAACTTTATTTCTGGTCTTAATTGGGAATTTTACCAAAAGTCAAACTTTCTGCCCCGATTGGTCTAAATTAAATCTTATAAGAGCCGATTGGGGCCCAAACAGGGGGAAAACATGGTTTTAACGAGCCGGGGATAGTATTACATAGTTTCTATTTCTAATTTCTACTAATTAACTTTATTTCTAGTCTTAATTAGAAAGTTTGACTAAAAGTCAAACTTTTAGCCCGATTGGCATGTACTAGGCCGTATAAGAGCGAATAGAGAAACAAGGGGAAAACATGGGGCTCAAGAGCCGTGAATAGTATTACATAGCTTCTATATACAATTACTACTTCTTAACCTTGTTTCAAATCTTAATTGGATAGTTTGGACAAAAGTCAAGCTTTCAGCCTCGAATAGCCTAAACTAGACCTTATAAGAGCGGAATAGAGCCCAAATGGGAGAAAATGAGATTTTGAATAGTTGGTAGTAGTACTACATAGTTTCTATTTGCAATTACTATTAATTAGCCTTATTTGTACTCTAAATTATGAGGTTTGACTAAAATTCAAACTTTCAGCCTCTATTGGTCAGAACTAGGTCTTATAAAAGCCGAGTAGGGTCTAAATGATGTGAAAACTGGGTCTTCAAGGGCCTGAGTAGTATTACATAGTTTTTATATACAAATACTACTAATTAAACTTGTTTCTAATCTTAATTGAGAAGTTTGACTAAAAAACAAACTTTCAGCCTGATTGGTCAAACTAGTCCGTATAAGAGCCAAGTAGGCTCATATGGGAAGAAATATCATTTTCTAGAGCCGAAAGTAGTATTACATAGTTTCTATATACAAATACTATTAATTAAATTATTTCTAGTCTTAATTGAAAAGTTTGACTAAAAAGTCAAACTTTCAGCCTATTTATCCTAATTAGGCCTTATAAGAGCCGAATAGGAAACAAATATGAGGAAAATGTGGTTTCAAGAGTCAGCAGTAGTATTACATTGTTTCTAAGCACAAATACTATCAATTAAATTATTTTAGTCTTAATTGGGAAGTTTAACCAAAAGCCAAAATTTCAGCCCTTATTGGCCTAAACTTGGCCTTAAGGAGCCGAATAGGGAACAAATATAGGGAAAATTGGTTCGCGGGAGTCATGAGCAGTATTACATAGTTTAGATGTATAATTACTTTCAACTAACTTTTTTCTGGTATAATTATAAAGTTTAATAATAAACTAAGTTTTCATCCCTGATTGCCTGAATTAGACTATAAGAGTCCAATAGGACCCAAAAAGGGAGAAAACGTGGTTATCAAGATCCTGTTAGGGCCAAATAGAAACAAAATATGGTTCTCAATAGCCGGAAATGGTATTACATAGTTTATATGTACAAATACTACCAATTAACAATATTTCTAATTTAATTTGGAACTTTAACCAAAAGTCAAACTTCAGCCCCGGTTGGTCTGAACTAGGCCTTATATAAGAGCGATAGGGCCAAAACGGGGAGAAAACTTGGTTTTCAAGAGTAGTGACTGATATTACATCGTTTTATATACAAACTTATGACTAGTTAACCTTTTTTCTAATCTTAATTGGAAAGTTTGATCAAAAATCAAGTCAAACTTTCAGCCATGATTAGCGAGAATTAGGCCTTATAAGAGTAGAATAGGGCCTGAAATGAGGAGAGAAAACATGATTTCAAGAGGCAGGAGTGGAATTACATAGTTTCCATGTGCAAATATATAAATTAAACTTACTTTTAGTCTTAATTGAGAAGTTTGATTAAAAGTAAAACTTTCAGTCCCGCTTGGCCTAAACCAGGCTTATAGAGCCGAATAGGAACAAAACATGGGAAAAACTTGGTTCTCAAAAGTAAGAGTAGTATTACATAGTTACTATTGGGAGTATTACTAGTCTTTATTGGGGAAAACATAGTTCTATATAAATTAATAAAAATTAAGCTTATTTATAGTCTTATTGAGAAGTTTGATCAAAAGTAAATCCTTTAGCCTCGATTGACTTGAAACTGGCCTTATAAGAGCCCAAATAGGGCCTAAAATGGGGGTGACAACGTGGTTTCAAAGAGTCGGGAGTATTACTGCATAGTTTCAATATACAATTACTACTTAATTAACCTATTTTCAAGTCTTAATAGGGAAGTTTGACTAAAAAACCAATCTTTCAGTCTCGATTTGACTTAACCTATACCTTATAAGAGCTAAATAGGGTCCAATAGTTAAGAAAAACATAATTTCAAGAGCCATAAGTAGTATTACATAGTTTTTATATACAAAATACAATAAATTAACCTTTTCTTTAGTCTTAATGAAAATTTGATCATAAGTCAAAATTTCAGCCTGATTGACTTGAATAGGCCCTATAAAAGCCGAATAGGGCCCAAA